>WNWK01039202.1:0-17562 GCA_009830355.1 Cherax destructor
GACTGACTTGACTGATTTACTGATTTGAGGGGAATTCTAATGATTAAAGTTAGTTTTTTTCCCCCCTTTTGACAAATCTGAAAGCGTTCTGAAACGGTGTCACAGTTTATAACATCGTCGCTGTATAATTTAATGTCTGCAGGGGTAAAATACCAGAAACTTATGCACAGTCAAAAAAAACCTTTTGACTTCAGTACCAGAACCTCTACCACCCCCTCAGCCCAGTAGGGCCAACATAACTCCACTCTCTTCCAATCATCCACAAACACCGACCCCCCCCTAAGAAATTAATTTTTCTCTCATTTGTAGTCTTAAGCATTAAAAAAATAATATATTACGAAATGAACTAAATTACTTATTCACTTTTATTTTTGTAAGATTTTTCGTAAAAAAAAAAAAAAATTGTTTGGCTCTTTGGGGCTTACAGGAACGTAACCCTTTTTTTCCAATTAGTTCTTCAGTTTTTAAAATGGTTTCCAACAGGCATTTTCAGGAACGTATCTACTGTAATGAAAGGTTACTGTAAAACATGTGAGAGGATGGAAAATTAGAATAACCGGGGTGTATAAATCTGTGGAAAAAGGGGGAAGGGTGGGGGTTTTGGGGGAAAGAAGGTTTTGTGTGGGGCTTGGTTTTCCAAAAAGCATGTTTAGCATGTTAGATAAAACGAATGGAGACAAACTTTTTGGACGTGTGCTGGAGGGGAGAAAGGAAATTAATAAGGGATTCGGAAAACGGCCGGACTTCAGCCCTGGAGAGGGGAAAAAGATAGTGAAAACCCCTTTGGCAAGACAGTGATGGAGTGAATGATGATAAAGTTTTTTTCCCGGGCCCCCTGCCTTGGTGGGAGGGGGCCAATATTTTAAAAAAAAAATAAAATTTTTTTATTTATTTTTTTTTTTTATTTTTTAAATCTTAGCATATCCCACTAAGGCAGAGTGGCCGGGAAAAAAAAAACTTTCACCCTCATTCCTCCATTACTGTCTTGCAAAGAGGTCCCTTACACCACATTTATAAACCTGCAACATTAACACCCCCTCCTTCAGAGTGCAGACACTGTACTTCCCATTTCCAGGACTCAAGTCCAGTCCTCTAGTTTTCCTGAATCCTTCATAAATGTTACCCTGCTCACACTCCAACAGCATGTCAAGTCCAAAAAACCATTTGCCTCCATTTGCTCCATCAACAACCCTCATGCATGCTTGTTGGAAGTCCAAGCCTCTCTCAACAAAAACTTCTTTACCCCCCCCCCAATCTTTCCTGGGGCCACCCCCTACCCTGCCTTCCCTCCACTACAGATTTATACATTTTAAAAAGACATTTTATTTTGTTCTACCTCTCTACATGTCCAAACCACCTCAAAAACCCTCCTCAGCCCTCTGGGTTTTAGTAATCCTGTACCTCCTCCTAATTACAAGACTACAAGTTTTCTTCATTATATTCACTCCAAACATTGCCCTCAGACATGACATCTCCATTGCCTTCTCCTTGTTGCAACATTCACCACCGATGCTTCACCCAAATAAGGGGCATTGGTATAAAAAACTTTCATACATTCCCCTTGCTTCCATGGATAAAGTTCTTTGTCTCCACAGACTCCTCAGTGCTCCACTCATTTTTCCCCTCATCAATTCTTTGATTCACCTCATCTTTCACAGACCCATCCGGACATGTCCCATTCTAAATATCTGAATACATTCACCTCCTCCATGCTTCTCCCTCCAATCTGATATCCAATCTTCCGTTACCTAATTTTTGTATCCTCATTTTTTTTACAACAAAAGGATCTGATACATCTGTGGCCCTCTATAAACATTAATTTCTTAATTACCACACCCCTTTTTAAAAGTTTTCATTTAGCATTTAGGTCCCCTACCACAGTTACTATCTCACTTGGTTCAAAAGTTCCTACACACTCGCTTAACATTTCCAATATACAGTGCAGTCAAGGATTATGCCGCCCCTCCCCCACACGAAGCAAAACACACATACCATAAAAGATTATAAAATATATATTTGTACACTTACTGAGGTTTTAATACTTGGTGCTGTGTTCCTTACTCTGAATCACGTCCTCAGCCATGTGAAAACTCTCACACAAATTCTTGAGGTTTTTGGGAGGAAATTATTCCATGCCTCATGTAGAGCAGCCTCCAGCCACGGGGTTGAACTGATATCCTTGCCCAGTAAACTTTGTTTCACTATTGACCGAAGGTTCTCAATAGGGGTTAGGTCTGGGGAATTTCATGACCAGTCATTAAAAAACCTCATTTCACAGTCAGGCCACTGAACTACAGATTTGGTGGTATGACACGGTGCACTGTCCGCATAAAACCGTAGCCCCACACTTGTCAAACGCCTCAGGTAAATTATCCCAATAACCCAGGTAGTTATACCGGTTCATATACTGGTTTTGGGAAGCACAAAGAGTTCACCAACCTCTGAGCACTGAAACACCCTAAAATTAACGAGTTGGGTGTTTACTGGTCCCACAGGTGATGCATGGGTCTAGTGGGTCACAACTTCTGGGCGGTCACATGTCCCCCACAGTTACAGGTGACGGTGAAGGTTGCTTCATCACTCCAAAGTACTTCAGACCACTGTTGAGGAGTTAGTGAAGATATTTCTTTGCATAATCCAGCCTACGTGCTTCTGTTTTGGAGAGGATCAGTTTCTTAACCTGCGGTGACTACTGTCCCCAGTTCTCACACAAGTTAGTTAACAGTTCTCTAGCAGTTATTTTAGGTGGGACCCCTAACTGCTTCTTTAACACAGTTAAGTACGAACAGATGTCTTCTTCGAGGGGCCAGGCCGAGGTTTGGTAGACCGAAACTCGACACCGCCACCAGCCTTGAAATGTTGTACCCACTTCCTCACTGAACGCTCGCACAGACCATCATTCTCCACTATTTCATTCGTCTGGTGCCTAGCTTTGTGAAGCCCTATGATTTGAGCTATAGTTTCAGGTGTTTAAGACTTCCTTTTACCCATAATGAAACATGTATAACCCCAAAACCAAAGGGAACACCAGACAAAAGATGGGACAGATGAGAGACCAAAGTGCAACACTTCCTCTCACCATGGCAGCCATGTGAGCACAGATTAGTCACTGTGGAGTGTGGCGACAGGCCGTGATGTCATGCTAACGGCTGGAACCCGGCATAATGCACTGACGAAAAAAGACCCCCCTGTATTGTAGGCCTTATACCGGGGTGTTCACCCTGCATAATGCCGTGACTAGCACTGTATATGTCGGGCCGAATAGGTAAAATTGGTCAACTAGCAATGCAGGGGCGTTAACCCCTGGAACTCTCTCCAGGTAAACTTCAGGAAAGTAAAAAATAATAGTTTTGTATGAAAAGAACCTTAGAAAACTTACCTAACCTTATATAACAAGAGCAATTGAATTTAGCCTAATCAAACTAAATATATTTTAGATAAGTTTACAGTAATTTAATAATAAACAAACACAATCATTTTTTTTCGATAGGGTCAGAATGACTTTTGCGAAATTATTGCACACAAATTTTAGGTTGCCTTATTCGGAAAGAAGACCATTGCTCTTCATCCCAAAATTGCAAGTTCTACATGTATATATATATATATATATATATATATATATATATATATATATATATATATATATATATATATATATATATAAAGATGGCATATACAGTACTCCTAGCTGGGGCGCGTGCCCAGAATACAGCATGCATTACCCCTCTGAACAGCAGCGCTGAGTCGCTGGAACAGAAAACTAGCTGCCCTGGGATCCCTAGTTACCCTGTTGAGTCTTTTGCCCAGCTCCTTGAGGAACTTAGATACACTCTTTCCCCATGAGCCAAGGGTCTTTGAGCCTATGGGAACAAACATATAATGATGGGCAAGTTCTCCATATTTCCTCGACTTCTGGGACTACCTGAAGGTGACAGCTGCCCCTCCTTCCTCCCTGGTGTATCGGAGATAGGTATCAGCCAAGGTATATGCACATGTGTAGTCCCACCACCTGCTTGCCGTCTGTCCAGGCTTGAAGGGTGATACCATCTGGATGCTTTTGGCTGCCATCAGATCTGCATAGTTGGGGTGGCTCCTTACTGCTGGGCATCTGGCTGTTGTGAGGCTCCTCTTGATAATGTTATTAACCTCTTCATGTCTTGCAATCTTTCCCTCGGATTTACGACACACAAGACCATGGTACCCGAATTGGTCTGCTGCTTCACTGCCACAAATACACCTGTGTTCGGCGAGAATAGGGGCGGCAAGTCGAAGGGCAACACCAATGCGGATGGTCTGTGGGTCGAGGCGTGTGCCAAGGCTGGAATTGGGAACATCCAAAAGAAAGTCCCCTGCGTGAGGAGCTCTCACTGCAAGGAGGTGGGCTCTATCCTTCCCTGACACATTCTGAAACATTGCTGAGGCTATATTCTCTACTATTGGGCCATCCCAGTGCGACTGTTTGTAGTTGTTGGGGGAAGCAGGTAAGGTTTCAGAGCCTGTTAGATTGTCCCAGATCCTGGCTCCATAAACGAACTTTTGGTCATGGATTCCAATCGTGTCCCTAAGATGTTCAGGGAGAATTGCTGCTACAAGCCCTCTGGATGCAATGCATGAAGACAGGAAAACAGGTAGAGCAATCTGAGATGACTTGCGGACACCAATGCCTCCTAGTCTGACTGGGAGTGTAGCTTGGTCCCACTGCCCATCTTCTAGAGTAAGGTTAAGTAATTTAGTAAAGATCTGCCTCAGGATACTGTCATATTCGTGCAGTATAGGGTTATCATATGAGGAGCACATCTTAGGAAATATGTCAACCTGGGCAGACTCAAGCATTTTGTGAGAAGGTACAAGGCATCATGGGTGTCAAGATTGCCTATTCGTTGTTCCATTCTCCTCAATTCTTCCAGTTTCTTCCTGAGAATTGTGTCTATGGCATCACTTCCCAGAGGTGCTCCAAGCAAGACACTATTAGTAGGGGCAATGACTGTTGCTCCTGGTAGTTTTGATATCACTGCATCTAACACTTGTTGATTGACTGAGATGATTTCATATTTGGATGGATTCAGGATGAGACCCATTTCCAGTCCCCGTGTCATCACCTGTGTAAGATCATCTAGAAGGGACTCCTTTGTACCTGCTAGTGTGCCATCATCCAGGAACCAGATGTTTAGCTCACTGGTCAGTCTGACTGTGATTTCCCTAACTGCTATACAGAAGAGAAATGGTGCGAGAGGGGTCCCCTTGTTGGACACCCTCTGATGATGTGTTTTCATGCTCTACAAACAGGAGCATTGATTCCTTGCTATATCCAGCTGAAACACAAGGGAAGAGACCTGGGAAATGTTCTTGTACAGCTGCTAATACTACGTCTCTTTTCAGGAGATTAAATGCATTCTTGAAATCTAATTTAACCACTGCATTGTCCTCAGGCAGGTTGTCGATATACGCCCTTGTTGCATGAACAGCTGCTTCACTTCCTTGAGAGACCCCAAAGCCAAGCTGGTTTGGGTGAAGCATGATGGCCGCCTCTGCGCGAATACTTCTGACAGCAGCTTTAGAAACGAGGTGGCGAAACGTGTTGACCACTGTGATTGACCTAATTCCTCCATCCTTCTTTTTAAGGGCACAAAGTGATGCACCAAAAAAGAAAGGTTTAATTTCGTCACGAATCAGACCAGCAAAGGAATTGTTGACGAACCTTGTGATCTCTGAAAGCAGTGTCTCTGCAATCTCCCCAATAACTGGATTAACCATTTCCTTTAAATGCTGTGGCCTTATTCCAGTGTAACCCCCAGCAGAGCCGGACGGGAATGACATTATTGCTTTGTAAATGTCCGAGTCTTGCACAATCAATGGTTCCACAGTGGGGACAGAGGTGTTGGAATTGTTGGTACCCCTGGTTTCCCTGGCAGGGGGCTTTCCTCTAAGTGCTTCAACAGTGTCAGCATCTCTGGGGGCAACTGTATCTTCACTGGTGATAATTCTGATTGCTCCCACGGTGTTGCCCTCTTCAATTTTCTTGCTCACTTTGACTCTGATTTTTCGCTGTCAGTGGAGTGAGTGTGGTTCTGCTCTCATATATATATATATATATATATATATATATATATATATATATATATATATATATATATATATATATATATATATATATATATATATATATATATACAAATGATTTTGAATTAATAACAGAACTGCAGCTTAGCTAAGATTCGACCCTGCATTTCTATGTCCAGCCCTGGGTGAACTGAACACAGTATACATAACTCTATCCACTGGACCACCATCCTTAAAAGGAAGTTAAGGAAGGTTAATAGAGAAGATGTGAAGGTAGGAAATCGATTCTCTGTTCTCCAGGAAAAGTGTACTTCAGTGGTTAGTGATTAAACACCAGGCGCCCAGCAGTTCTGAGCGTGTTATCCCTGATGCAAGGACATTCGTGGTCATGGAGCCTCGGAGACTAATTTCAGCCTCATCCTGTTTGGTGTACCAACCCTCACGAGCAGTCTATATATCAATGAAATCATGAAACAAGTTCTGTTAATGATTCAAAATTATTAGCGCATCTATTAAAGCAAAGAAAGAGGTACACATAAACGAGTGTCTGACCAAAAAACGTCAGAACCTGTTGTATAGAATCAGAAAACTTAAGCGGGAGAATAATGATAAAATCCACCAATATTTCACCCGGGATGGGAAAATTCTAGTGAAGAAAACAAATGTAGGCCAATTATATATTATCACAATTATTTACTATCACAATTGAGAATGAACTATCAAGCTTCCTTCGGGATGCAAATATTACAGAGACTGATTAAACACAATGTCCAAAGCAAAACCCCACGTGTAGTGTATGTTATTGCTCCATTATTGTATTAATTCCCAGTACTATCTTTTAATACTTAAAATCACGTTCCCCATTATAAATGCTTTCACTAGTTAGAAGCAACTACCTCTTTGTATATGTTTTTTCTTTAATTGCCTCAAATTTCAGACACATATACAAAATATTTCTAAGAAAATCTCTAAGACCATAGGCATACTATCAAAGATACGGTACTATGTTCCACAACCAGCTATCCTTGCTCTGTATCACTCACTCATTTACTCCTATCTCACCTATGGAATTTGTGTATGGGGCTCAACAACAATAAATAATCTCAGACCACTAATAACCCAGCAAAAAGCTGCAGTCAGAATGATAACAAAGTCCCACTCCAAACAGCATACTCCACCAATATTCAGAAGTTTAAACTTACTCACCAAAAAGAACATCCATACTTATTATTATGCCTACTGCACACATAGAACACTAAACTCAAATATAAACCTTCCGCTCAAACTTCTCCTTACCAACCTTAACAGGCCACACGACCATAACACAAGACACAGATCACTCTTTGATGTTCCCCGGGTCCATCTCATACTATGTAAAAACTCTATGCACATAAAGGGCCCCAAAATTTGGAATTCATTACCAGTGAATTCCAAAGGAACCCTGTCTGTACATTAATTCAAGACTCTTCTCAAAAACCACCTACACACCCAAAACTAAATACTTAGTACTTAACTTTACCTACAAAGCTACCAAATCACTCTCCACAACCTCAAATTATAATTGCTCACTGTGTTACTCCCCTAGCCTCAGAACCCCAAAAGTAAATGCTCAAAGTACAACAAATTCTCATATTTTAATCCATGCAAATGTTGAATAGCATATATTTAACAGATGTATTACCTATTGTATAATTAATGCAACCTGATCAAACTATGTTTTGTAAGTCTAGTGTTAAGTAATCAGTAATGTATTAAGTTTAGACTGCCCATAATGCCAAGGCATGAAAGTGGCTCTCTTTGCACTACAAATCATTGTAAACCCTCAACCACTTTGTAAACTTGCAAGGAAATAAAAATCTGAATCTGAATCTGATTTCATTGATAATTAGACTGCTCGTGAGGGTTGGTACACCAAACAGGATGAGGCTGAAATTATCCTCTGAGGCTCCATGACCACGAATGTCCTTGCATCAGGGAAAACACCCTCAATACTGCTGGGCGCCTGGTACTCACATATTTGTACTCACCTATTTGTGGTTGCAGGGGTCGAGTCATATCTCCTGGCCCCGCCTCTTCACTGATTGCTACTAGGTCCTCTCTCTCCCTGCTCCATGAGCTTCATCAAACCTCGTCTTAAAACTATGTATGGTTCCTGCCTCCACTATGTCGCTTTCTAGGCTATTCCACTTCCTGACAACTCTATGACTGAAGAAATACTTCCTAACATCCCTTTGACTCATAGGAGTCTTCAACTTCCAATTGTGACCCCTTGTTTCTGTGTCCCCTCTCTGGAACATCTTGTCTCTGTCCACCTTATCTATTCCTCGCAGTATTTTATATGTCGTTATCATGTCTCCCCTAACCCTCCTGTCCTCTAGTGTCGTCAGGCCGATTTCCCTTAACCTTTTTTCGTAGGACAATCCCCTTAGCTCTGGGACTAGTCTTGTTGCAAACCTTTGCACTTTCTCTAGTTTCTTGACGTGCTTGACCAGGTGTGGGTTCCAAACTGGTGCTGAATACTCCAGTATGGGCCTGACGTATATGGTGTACAGAGTCTTGAACGATTCCTTAGTGAGGTATAGGAACGCTATTCTTAGGTTTGCCAGCCGCCTGTATGCTGCAGCAGTTATCTGATTGATGTGTGCCTCAGGAGATGTGCTCGGTATTATACTCACCCCAAGATTTTTTTCCTTGAGTGAGGTTTGCAGTCTTTGGCCACCTAGACTATATTCTGTCTGCGGTCTTCTTTGCCCTTCCCCGATCTTCATGACTTTACATTTGGCGGGGTTAAATCAAGGAGCCAGTTACTGGACCAGGCTTGTAGCCTGTCCAGGTCTCTTTGTAGTCCTGCCTGATCCTCGACTGATTTAATTCTTCTCATTAACTTCACATCATCTGCAAACAGGGACACTTCTGAGTCTATCCCTTCCGTTATGTCATTCACATATACCAAAAACAGTACCGGTCCCAGGACTGACCCTTGTGGAACCCCACTCGTCACAGGTGCCCACTCTGACACCTCGTCACGTACCATGACTCGTTGTTGCCTCCCTGTCAGATATTCTCTGATCCATTGCAGTGCCTTTCCTGTTACGTGTGCCTGATCCTCTAGCTTTTGCATTAACCTCTTGTGAGGAACTGTGTCGATCGCCTTCTTACAGGTGTTTAAGGATGGTGGTAAAATGGATAGTGATGTGACACAGTGTCAGCATCTCTGGGGGCAACTGTATCTTCACTGGTGATAATTCTGATTGCTCCCACGGTTAATTATATATATATTATATATATAATATATATATATATATATATATATATATATATATATATATATATATATATATATATATAATATATATAATATATATATATATATATATATATATAATATATATATAATATATATATATATATATATATATAATATATATATATATATATATATATATATATATATATATATATATATATATAATGTATATATATATACATATATAATATATACATATATATATATATATATATATATATATATATATATATATATTTTTTTTTTTTTTTTTAACACATCGGCCGATTCCACCAAGGCAGGGTGGCCCGAAAAGAAAAACTTTCATCATCATTCACTCCATCACTGTCTTGCCAGAAGGGTGCTTTACACTACAGTTATAAAACTGCAACATTAACACCCCTCCTTCAGAGTGCCGGCACTGTACTTCCCATCTCCAGAACTCAAGTCCGGCCTGCCGGTTTCCTGAATCCTTCATAAATGTTACTTTGCTCACACTCCAACAGCACGTCAAGTATTAAAACCATATGCCTCCATTCACTCCTATCAAATACGCTCACACATGCTTGCTGGAAGTCCAAGCCCCTCGCACACAAACTTCCTTTACCCCTCCCTCCAACCTTTCCTAGGCCGACCCCTACCCCGCCTTCCCTCCACTACAGATTTGTACACTCTCAGAAGTCACTCTGTCTCGTTCCATTCTCTCTACATGTCCAAACCACCTCAACAACCCTCCTCAGCTCTCTGGACAATCGTTTTGGTGATCCGCACCTCCTCCTAATTTCCAAACTCCGAATTCTCTGCATTATATTCACACCACACATTGACCTCAGACATGACATCTCCACTGCCTCCAGCCTTCTCCTCGTTGCAACATTCATCACCCATGCTTCACACCCATATAAGAGCGTTGGTATAACTATACTCTCATACATTCCCTCTTTACTTCCATGGACAAGGTTCTTTGTCTCCACAGACTCCGAAGTGCTCCACTCACCTTTTCCCCTCATCAATTCTATGATTCACCTCATCCTTCATAGACCCATCCGCCGACATGTCCACTCCCAAATATCTGAATACATTCACCTCCTCCATACTCTCTCCCTCCAATCTGATATCAATCTTTCGTCACCTATTCTTTTTGTTATCCTCATCACCTTACTCTTTCCTATATTCACTTTCAATTTTCTTCTTTTACACACCCTACCAAATTCATCCACCAACCTCTGCAGCTTCTCTTCAGAATCTCCCAAAGCACAGTGTCATCAGCAAAAGCAACTGTGACAACTCCCACTTTGTATTTGCTTCTTTATCTTTTAGCCCAACACCTCTTGCCAAGACCCTCGCATTCACTTCTCTTACAACCCCATCTATAAATATATTGAACAACCACGGTGACATCACACATCCTTGTCTAAGGCCCACTTTTACTGGGAAATAGTCCCTTCCCTCCTACACACTCTAACCTGAGCCTCACTATCCTCATAAAACTCTTCACTGCTTTCAGTAACCTTCCTCCTATTCCATACACCTGCAACATCTGCCACATTGCCCCCTATCTACCCTATCATACGCCTTTTCCAGATCCATAAATGCCACAAAAACATCTTTACCCTTATCAAATACTGTTCACCTATATGTTTCACTGTAAACACTTGGTCTACACCCCCTACCTTTCCTAAAGCCCTTGTTCATCTGCTATCCTGCTTTCTGTTTTACTCTTAATTCTTTCAATAATAACTCTACCATACACTTTACCAGGTACACTCAACAGACTTATTCCCCTATAATTTTTGCACTCTCTTTTGTCCTTTGCCTTTATACAAAGGAACAATACACGCTCTCTGCCAATCCCTAGGTACCTTACCCTCTTCCATACATTTATTAAATAATAGCACCAACCACTCCAAATTATATCCCCACCTGCTTTTAACATTTCTATCTTTATCCCATCAATCAGCTGCCTTACCCCCTTTCATTCTACCCACTGCCTCACGAACTTCCCTACACCCACTGGCTCTTCCACACTCCTACAAGATGTTATTCCTCCTTGAACTACACACGAAATCACAGCTTCCTGTCTTCATCAACATTTAACAAATCCTCAAAATATTCTCTCCATCTTCCCGATCCTCTAACTCTCCATTTAATAACTCTCCTCTCCTATTTTTAACTGTCAAATCCATTTGTTCTCTAGGCTTCCTCAACTTATTAATCTCATTCCAAAACTTTTTCTTATTTTCAACAAAATTTGCTGATAACATCTCACCCACTCTCTCATCTGCTCTCTTTTACATTGCTTCACCACTCTTTTAACCTCTCTTTTCTCTCCATATACTCTTCCCTCCTTGCATCACTTCTACTTTGTAAAACCTCTCATATGCTAACTTTTTCTCCCTTACTACTCTCTTTACATCATCATTCCACCAATCGCTCCTCTTCCCTCCGCACCCACTCGCCTGTAACCAAAACTTCTGCTGAACACTCTAACACTACATTTTTAAATCTACCCCATACATTTTCGACCCCATTGCCTACACTCTCACTAGCCCATCTATCCTCCAATAGTTGTTTATATCTTACCCTAACCGACTCCTCTTTTAGTTTATAAACCTTCACCTCTCTTTTACTTACTGATTCTATTTTCCTTGTATCCCATCTACCTTTTACTCCCACTGTAGCTATAACTAAAAAGTGATCTGATATATCTGTAGCCCCTCTATAAACATGTACATCCTGAAGTCTACTCAACAGTCTTTTATCTACCAATACATAGTCCAACAAACTACTGTCATTACGCCCTACATCATATCTTGTATACTTATTTATCCTCTTTTTCTTAAAATATGTATTACCTATAACTAAACCCCTTTCTATACAAAGTTCAATCAAGGGCTCCCATTATCATTTACACCTGGCACCCAAACTTACCTACTACACCCTCTCTGCATGTTTCTCCCACTTTAGCATTTGGGTCCCCTACCACAATTACTCTCTCATTTGGTTCAAAAGTTCCTATACATTCGCTTAACATCTCCCAAAATCTCTCTCTCTCCTCTACCTCCTCTCTTCTCCAGGTGCATACACGCTTATTATGACCCACTTTTCGCATCCGACCCTTATTTTAATCCACATAATCCTTGAATTTACACATTTATATTCCCTCTTTTCCTTCCATAACTGATCCTTCAACATTATTGCTACCCTTCCTTAGCTCTAACTCTCTCAGATACTCCTGACTTAATCCCATTTATTTCTCCCCACTGAAACTCGCCTACCCCTTCAGCTTTGTTTCGCTTAGGGCCAGGACATCCAACTTCTTTTCATTCATAACATCGGCAATCATCTCTTTCTTATCATCCGCACTACATCCACGCACATTCAGACAACCCAATTTTATAAAGTTTTCTTCT
The DNA here is from genome assembly GCA_009830355.1 of Cherax destructor. Taxonomy (NCBI): domain Eukaryota; kingdom Metazoa; phylum Arthropoda; class Malacostraca; order Decapoda; family Parastacidae; genus Cherax; species Cherax destructor. The sequence continues at coordinate 12,760 of WNWK01039202.1, forward strand.
TCTCGTTTTAGTAGATTTGTACAGGAGAAGGGGTTACTAGCCCATTGCTCCCGGCATCTTAGTCGCCTCATACGACACGCATGGCTTACGGAGGAAGATTCTTTTCCACTTTCCCATGGACAATAGAGAAAATAAAAAGAACAAGAGCTATTAAGAAAAGAGAAAACCTAGATGTGTGTATGTATATATATGCATGTGTATGCCAGTGTAGTGTGACCTAAAGTGTAAGTAGAAGTAGCTAGATATACCTGTTATCCAGCGTGTTTATGAGACAGAAAAAGACACCAGCAATCCTACCATCATGTAAAACAGTTTCAGGTTTCTGTTTCACAGTCACCTGGCAGGACAGTAGTACCTCCCTGGGTGGTTGCTGTCTACCAACCTACTACCTTTCATATATTATATATATATATATATATATATATATATATATATATACATATATAATATATATATATACATATATAATATTTATATATATATATATTATATATATATATATATATTATATATATATATATATATATATATATATATATATATATATATATATATATATATATATATATATATATATATATATATATATTATTAACACATCGGCCAATTCCACCAAGGCAGGATGGCCCGAAAAGAAAAACTATAAATCATCATTCACTCCATCACTGTCTTGCCAGAGGGGTGATTTACACTACAGTTATAAAACTGCAACATTAACACCCCTCCTTCAGAGTGCAGGCACTGTACTTCCCATCTCCAGAACTCAAGTCCTGGATGCAGGTTTCCCTGAATCCCTTCATAAATGTTACTTTGCTCACACTCCAACAGCACGTAAAGTATTAAAAACCATTTGTCTCCATTCACTCCTATTAAATACGCTCACGCATGGTTGCTGCAAATCCAAGCCCCTCCCACACAAAACCTCCTTTACCCCCTCCCTCCAACCTTTCCTAGGTCGACCCCTACCCCGCCTTCCCTCCACTACAGATTTATACACTCGAAGTCATTCTGTCTCGTTCCATTCTCTCTACATGTCCGAACCACCTCAACAACCCCTCCTCAGCTCTCTGGATAATAGTTTTGGTAATCCCGCACCTCCTCCTAATTTCCAAACTCCGAATTCTCTGCATTATATTCCCACCACACATTGACTCAGACATGACATCTCCACTGCCTCCAGCCTTCTCCTCGTTTGCAACATTCATCACCCATGCTTCGCACCCATATAAGAATGTTGGTATAACTATACTCTCATACATTCCCCTCTTTACTTCCATGGACAAAGTTCTTTGTGTCCACAGACTCCGAAGTCCACCACTCACCCTTTTCCCCTCATCAATTCTATGATTCACCTCATCCTTCATAGACCCATCTGCTGACATGTCCACTCCCAAATATCTGAATATATTCACCTCCTCCATACTCTCTCCCTCCAATCTGATATCCAATCTTTCGTCACCTATTCTTTTTGTTATCCTCATCATCTTACTCTTTCCTATATTCACTTTCAATTTTCTTCTTTTACATACCCTACCAAATTCATCCACCAACCTCTGCAACTTCTCTTCAGAATCTCCCAAAAGCACAGTGTCATCAGCAAAAAGCATCTGTGACAACTCCCACTTTGTATTTGATGCTTTATCTTTTAACCCCACACCTCTTGCCAAGACCCTCGCATTCACTTCTCTTACAACCCCATCTATAAATATATTGAACAACCATGGTGACATCACACATCCTTGTCTAAGGCCTACTTTTACTGGGAAATATTCTCCCTCTCTCCTACACACTAACCTGAGCCTCACTATCCTCATAAAAACTCTTCACTGCTTTCAGTAACCTACTTCCTATTCCATACACCTGCAACATCTGCTACATTGCCCCCCTATCCACCCTATCATACGCCTTTTCCAAATCCATAAATGCCACAAAAACCTATTTACCCTTATCTAAATACTGTTCACCTATATGTTTCACTGTACACACTTGGTCTACACACCCCTACCTTTCCTAAAGCCCCCTTGTTCATCTGCTATCCTGCTCTCCGTTTTACTCTTAATTCTTTCAATAATAACTCTACCATACACTTTACCAGGTATACTCAACAGACTTACTCTCCTATAATTTTTGCGCTCTCTTTTGTCCCCTTTGCCTTTATACAAAGGAACTATACACGCTCTCTGCCAATCCCTAGGTACCCTCTTCCATACATTTATTAAATAATAGCACCAACCACTCCAAAACTATATCCCTACGTGCTTTTAACATTTCTATCTTTATCCCATCAATCCCAGCAGCCTTACCCCCTTTCATTCTACCGACTGCCTCACGAACTTCCCCCACACTACAACTGGCTCTTCCACACTCCTACAAGATGTTATTCCTCCTTGCCCTATACACGAAATCACAGCTTCCCTGTCTTCATCAACATTTAACAACTCAAAATATTCCCTCCATCTTCCCAATACCTCTAACTCTCCATTTAATAACTCTCCTCTCCTATTTTTAAATGTCAAATCCATTTGTTCCCTAGGCTTCCTCAACTTATTAATCTCACTCTAAAACTTTTTCTTATTTTCAACAAAATTTGTTGATAACATCTCACCCACTCTCTCATTTGCTCTCTTTTTACATTGCTTCACCACTTTTTTACATTGCTTCACCACCACTCTCTTAACCTCTCTTTTTCTCTCCATATACTCTTCCCTCCTTGCATCACTTCAACTTTGTAAAAACCTCTCATATGCTAACTTTTTCTACCTTACTACTCTCTTTACATCGTCATTCCACCAATCGCTCTTCTTCCCTCCCGCACCCACTCTCTTGTAACCTCAAACTTCTGCTGAACACTCAAACACTACATTCTTAAACCTACCCCATACATCTTCGACCCCATTGCCTACTCTCTCACTAGCTTATCTATCCTCCAATAGTTGTTTATATCTTACCCTAACTGCCTCCTCTTTTAGTTTATAAACCGTCACCTCTCTCTTACTTACTGCTTTTATTTTCCTTGTATCCCATCTACCTTTTACTCCCACTGTAGCTACAACTAAAAAGTGATCAGATATATCTGTGGCCCCTCTATAAACATGTACATCCTGAAGTCTACTCAACAGTCTTTTATCTACCAATACGTAGTCCAACAAACTACTGTCATTACGCCCTACATCATATCTTGTATACTTATTTATCCTCTGCTTCTTAAAATATGTATTACCTATAACTAAACCCCTTTCTATACAAAGTTCAATCAAAGGGCTCCCATTATCATTTACACCTGGCACCCCAAACTTACCTACCACACCCTCTCTACATGTTTCTCCTACTTTAGCATTTAGGTCCCCTACCACAATTACTCTCTCACTTGGTTCAAAAGTTCCTATACATTCGTTTAACATCTTCCAAAATCTCTCTCTCTCCTCTACACTCCTCTCTTCTTCAGGTGCATACACGCTTATTATGACCCACTTTTCGCATCCGACCCTTATTTTAATCCACATAATCCTTGAATTTACACATTTATATTCCCTCTTCTCCTTCCATAACTGATCCTTCAACATTATTGATACCCCTTCCTTAGCTCTAACTCTCTCAGATACTCCTGACTTAATCCCATTTATATCTCCCCACTGAAACTCGCCTACCTCCTTCAGCTTTGTTTTGCTTAGGGCCAGGACATCCAACTTCTTTTCATTCATAACATCAGCAGTCATCTCTTTCTTATCATCTGCACTACATCCACGCACATTCAAACATCCCAGTTTTATAAAAAAATTCTTCTTTTCTTTTTTAGTAAATGTATACAGGAGAAGAGGTTACTAGCCCATTGCTCCCGGCATTTTAGTCGCCTTATACGACACGCATGGCTTGCGGAGGAAAGATTCTTTTCCACTTCCCCATGGACAATAGAGAAAATAAAGAAGAACAAGAGCTATTAAGAAAAAGAAGAAAAACCTAGATGTGTGTATGTATATATATGCATGTATAATATATATATATATATATATATATATATATATATATATATATATATATAGAATATATGTTTGTGTATGTGTAAAATCAATAATTTATTAACCTTGGATTCACGGACACCACTAAGTACAGTCATGGTACCTTATATTTTATTTGTGCATGATCTTTGTATATTTAGTCCTGATTACAATCATGGATAAATCTTTTTTTTTATTTTTACGATGATGAATGTGGTTAAAATGTTAAATCATTGCAAATTTGACCTAAATTATGTTTTTTTTAATATTAATAAATAAATATGAGGTTTAATTTAAGTTATTATGAAGGAAAGTGTGTTAGGAATACTGTTGTTTATCATTCAATATACTTTCTTTATAAACTAAATAACATTTACATGTGAAAATATTATACAGATTGTTTTAATAACGAAATGGTTTTTGTTGGACCCAGCCGCGTAATGCAGAATGCAGTAAATGGGGTTAAAATGCCTTTTCCTATATTTGTAATCATGCCACAAATGTTTATGAATTGTCTAGTTATTTTTTTCTTCTCAGCTGTGGAGTTTGTTGGCACTAAATGGCGCACCTTTACCGGGATTATCATTGAAATACCATTTGCCCTTGGTGAAGCAATGACTGGAGTGCTGGCTGTCTTCATCAGGGACTGGCGTTGGCTGCTAATTGCTATCACTGCTCCTGCTTTCCTTATTGTATCTTACATTTGGTATGTACAGTTTGGTTAAATATTGTCCACTACTTGGTTATCCTTCATTAGTGTACAGTTTATGTATGCAACCATATGTAATTTTACTTCATTGCCCTTTTT
>WNWK01039203.1:0-17562 GCA_009830355.1 Cherax destructor
CATCCTTCATCATAACTCAGTATTTTTTTACCACTAGGGTATATATTTAATATATCTGGCTGAGTGTTATAGGTTAACATGAAATACCGTTCCAGTTCACTCATGTTTGGTCGTGACGTCACGTGTTGGCGAAAAATAGTTAATCATTGATCCGACGTGACTTGTGGGCACTAGGATTTGTTTGGGAGTGTCCCTTTGACTTAAAAAGAGCACCTATTCTGACTAGGGAATTGTAGCCGTTCTCACGCTTTAAGCTATAGGCTTGTACCTACCTGGCGTGGCAATAAAGAGACTTGATCATTGGTTTTGATCCTCTTTACTGTTTCCCAGAATTATTCTCTGAAGATACACCAGTGAATTATCTTTGAAAAGAGGGCCTTACAGAAACCGTATTTGTGTTTATCTATGCATTTGAATTTTTTTTTTTTGTATATTTTCCACTAACGCTGAAGGTTCAGTGTTTAAGAATAATTGTTAATTTCCTTAGAAATTTAAAGGAACCTTAAACAGTGCTTCATTACTTTATATATATTTATAGTATACTTATCCAACAAAACTATTTCTAATTTAATTAAATTTTGTTTTTTTTTTAAGTTTCCATTCTAGTTCATACAATACAAGGAAGGAATATTGATTTATATTACTTTAAAAAAAGCGCACTATACTTTGCCCATTCGTAATAGGTAGTTTTAAATTTAGGTTGGATAAATTCATGAGTGAAGGGGTTGGATTTGAGTGGGAATTGCACATGAGTAAATAAAATTGTCAAAGCTTATTTCTTGGGTAGCATTGAAAATTAGGTTGAACAAATATTCTTTAGTGGGATTGGAATGTGAAGGACCTGCCTAGAATGGGCCAACGGGCCTGCTGCAGTGTTCCTCCTTTCTTATGTTCTTAAATCTAAACTTATCTAACTTGAATCCATTATTGCGGTTTTTCTCTTGGAGAGATATCCTCAAGACTTATTTATATCCCCTTTGTTAATACCCATTTTCCACTTGTATACCTCGATCATGTCTCCCTCATTCTACGTCTTACAAGTGAAACTCTTCCCAAGAATTAAAATTAGTCCAATTTATCATTAAATTCTTCCCAAATTTTTTAATTATAAATGAATCCCAAATTTTTATAAACCAAAAGAAATATTCATATTATTTTCAAAACTGCTTTTAATGAAACATGATTCTATTATATTCCTCTCAACCATGGACTTGCTTGATCCCAAACCCTTCTCAGCATTTTGAAAATCAATTGGATGGTTAAAGTCTCTCCCTGAATAAATAGGCATTAGAATCTTGTCCAGTTCTAATGCTATATTTATGTTGTTTTAATCTTAGTTCAAGACTTTTACCAGTTTGACCATAATAAACTTTATCGCATATTTTACAGGGAATCTTATAGACATCCGTCAGCATTTTGGGGAATTTTTATCAAAAAATCTTTTTACTGTATCAAGATTTTTAAATACAACTTTGATATTAAAATTCTTAAAGAAAAGAAGGCATATCAACCAAGTTTTCATGGTAAGGAGAACCAACATATTTTTGGATGAATAGGTTGGTTGTCCCTTTTGGATTGTAAAAAGTATTTCTAGCTATTTTAAAAGATTTATCAATTATGTTTCTTGGGTATTTTAAATCATTAGCTATTTCATAAATTTTAAGATTTCTTCTTCTATGAACTCTGGACTACAAAGCGTAAAGCTCTCAAAACATGGGAAAAAAATGGTATAAAATACCGACACAATGGAAAAATAAACACATAAGCAGTATAATGTGATCCTTTATTGACAACGTTTCGCCAGCCTTGGCTTTATCAAATCGAACAGATCTACCTGGAAAATGAGCAACATGGAGATATATATAGGGTCAGTCAGGTGGAGAATGCTGGGTCAGGTGGGGAAAAACTGCATGTGAGTCTTAAAAATAGTGTGATAGTTAAAAACATAGTGTGACAAAAAGGCCTGCAGTGTCCATTCTTGGTTCTGGTGGGATAGCGTTAAAAAGTTTCTTGGCAATAGGTTCAGCTATGTTGGAAGCCGTTGTTCTGGTTGAAGTTGTTGGATATACAGATGGTGATGATTCTGGGTTCTTCGGTATTGCGTGTTGTCTTCTCTGGCGATGAGTCTTGCGTTTCTGTATTGATTAAATGGTTTGTAAATTTCGGTGTTGAACACAGGCTTTCTTGAGTCTCAGATCTGCCTGCGTCTGGTGTTCTGAAATGCGTGTTTGTAGGTCTCTGGATGTTTCGCCAGGTCCTTTTAAATCACACTATGTTTTTTTCACCTACTTTTTAAAACTCCCTGCAGCTTTTCCCCCTGAAGCATTCTCCCCCGACACCTTATACTCCCTTTTTCATTTTTAGGGAGATCTGTTTGGGTCATAAAACCCGGCGTGGGGGTTTTAAAGGATCATTATATGCTTATGTGTTTTTTATCTCAAAAACATGAAGAAAAAAAGACACTTTTAAATCTATCTTGATGGAAGAATAGTGTACATAGGAAAAATTATTTGTAGTTTTCTGTAAAATTTTAAAATTTAAAATCAATGTTACCCTTAATAATAAAAACATCTAGGAAAGGCAATGAGTTATTTACTTCAAATTCAACAGTAAAATTTTTAGAATGAGCTAAGCTATTTAATTTAACAAGGAAATGGTTTATGTCTAAATTCTTAGGCATAAGGCACAAAATGTCATCAACATATCTATACCACTTAGCTCTATTGGGAAGGATTGTGTTAAGCAATCTTGTTTCGAAAAATTTCATATATAAATTACTAAGAACAGGTGAAAGAGGATTTCCCATTGCCATACCAAACTTCTGAGTGTAAAACTCATCATTAAATACAAGTTTTGCATCAACAATACAAAGTTTAATAAGTTTAATGATAGTAGGAACTGGCAATGGTAAATCGTAATTAACCAGTTCTTCAGATAAGAACTTTAGTAAATCATCAACTGGAACTTTTGTAAACAAGGAGGTAACATCAAAACTAACCATATTGAAATCATTTAAATCAGTCAAGGTGCTTAATTTATCAACTAAATCTAAGTTGTTTTTAACATAAAAAATATAATTTTTTTCAACAATTGGGCTCAAAATATCAACAAGCCATTTAGAATGGTTATAAGAAACTGAACCTATGGAGCTAATAATTGGTCTAACAGGATTACCAGGTGTGTGTGTTTTAATTAATCCATACATATAAGGTAAAGATGGATTAGTGGAAGTAAATTTTTTAATTAATTCATCTTTGCCCTTCAATAGATGCTTTATTGTTTTATTGAAATTGCTGTTAACTGTTTCTAAGGGATTCTTTCTAAGTTTAGAATAGGTTTCAAAATCATCTAGGAGGCTATTCATTTTATCTTGGTAATCGATTTCTTTCATAATTACTATTGCATTTATTTTATCTGCTTTTGTAAGGCGCAAATTTTTATTATTCAAAAGTGAATCATAAGACTTAAAAAATCTTTGAGGGCAATTGGGAATATTTTGTTTTAACATTGAGCTATATACCATCCCCTTACTAATATTAATTTCATCAGTGGATAAATCAGAGGATTTTTCTAAATTACAGAAGGCTTTTGCAATTTCAACATTATTAAGTTTTTTTTGAAGTTGCAAAACTTAAACCGAAACCAAGAGCAACAGTTGTATTTTTATCTAATATTTCATCTGATAAGTTAATTACAAAATTGTTATTAGCGTGCTTTGTCCAATCACTATTTTCAATTAAATTATCTAATTTTCTTTGTAGTTTGTTTTTGAGATTATTACAAATTCTTCTGAGTTTATTATAGCAATGATCCAACATACTATGTTGCCATTCTGATGGAATAGCTTGATAAAAGGATAATTTTTTGTTTCTCAATATTTTGAATGCTTCTTTATCCTGTATTTTAGTAATTTCAATATGTTTTTGAAGAATAATTCTCATAAAATCATCAAAAGGACGATCTCTCATGTCAAGGAGTCTATTTGGTAAAAGAGATTTAGGCAAAACTTGTTCATTCAAACAGTCTTTTAAAAAATTAAGTCGAATTTTAAGCTTATGTGACTTGATCAATGCAGAAGAAAACTGGGAAACAAAAGAAATATGATTAGGAAAGCTTACCGAGAACATTGTGAAGAGTCGTGTGGTATCCATTGATGCAAAAAGATCACAGTAAACAGGTGATATCAAAATATGCAAATTTGCATATTTTGATATATTTTTGATATATTATATATATATATATATATATATATATATATATATATATATATATATATATATATATATATATATATATATATATATATATATATATATATATATATATATATCATTAAACTCATTAAACTTTGTATTATTAATCCTCTCACCTTCCATCCGAGTCAATTTCTTCCACCCTTCTTTCATTACACTCACCTTTACCCTCCATCTTCCTGCCATTATTCTCACCTCATCCACCCTCTTTCCATCTCTCCTACCAAAGTTGTTCCTCGCCTCGTCTTAGAATCCAGACATTGCAGCTTTACGAGAGTTGGAAACACCTGATCAGGGAAAAGTATTTTAAAACTTCTCTCGCCTAGATAAATACCTAATTTCGTGACATTTTCTTGAGACTACGGATTGACCTTATTAACAAGGTAAGATATATTTCACCTTACTGAAGACTGAAAATGACATCCCGTCTCTTATGACACTTTTGCATACTTTTACTAGGAATATTCCATGGAAGAATATATCCAGTTAACATACACACACATAATAACACACATACACACACACACACAAACATACACACACACACACACACACACACACACACACACATACACACACACACACACACACACACACACACATACACACACACGAGGGGAGGTTAAGGGAAATCGACCTGACGACACTGGAGGACAAGAGAGATAGGGGGACATGATAACAACATATAAGATACTGAGAGGAATTGACAAAGAGGACAGAGACAGAATGTTCCAGAGATGGGACACAACAACAAGGGGACACAGATGGAAGTTGAAGACTCAGATGAATCACAGAGATGTTAGGAAGTATTTCTTCAGTCACAGAGTTGTCGGGAAATGGAATAGTTTAGGAAGCGATGTAGTGGAGGCAGGCTCTATACATAGCTTTAAGCAGAGGTATGATAAAGCTCATGACGCAGGGAGAGTGACCCAGTAGCGGCCAGTGAAGAGCCGGGGCCAGGAGCTTTGACTCGACCCCTGCAACCACAACTAGGTGAGTACAACTAGGTGAGTACACGCCCCGATGGCATGGTGGCTAGCGCTCCTGCTTCACGCACGGAGGGCCCCGGTTCAATTCCCGGCGGGGCCGAAACATTTCGAAGTGTTTCATTACACACACACACACATACATACAACAGGCCTAGTGTCTAATCGACATGTGCCTAGGACAAAATGGTAACTAACACACACACACACACAGCAATCCAACGGCAACCATATATTTTAACATCACACCCACACATCATTCCTCCTGTCCCCACCACAGCAACCCAAAACCCACCATCACAACTACCCCACTTCATCACAAACCCCACCCCACCAACCCACACTCCAACCATACACCCCCCACCCATGCAGCAACCCCCTATGGGAACCCTGCCCACACCTCCCAACCCACCAAGATCCTCCCAGGGCCACAGTATTGGAAACGAGGTTGAAGGTTTGGTACACAAATACGGATGGAATCACGAATAAGTATGAAGAGTGGAATGAAAGAGTATGTGAGATGTCCCCAGACATCATATCCGTCACAGAAACTAAACTAAATGAGGCAATAACAGACGCAACTTGGAGAGCCAAGATGATGGACGTGGTACTGAAAAACCTGTTGCACCAGCATGTCAGGGACACGACCAGAGCTTTGAGTACATTGTAGAGCTACAGGTGGAGAGGGAAAACGGTGCTGAAAGAGACAAACCAGACTTTAAAAGAGGGGACTACACGGGTATGAGGAATTTCCTGCAGGAGGTTCTGTGGGAAAGGGAAATGGAAGGACAGTCAGTAAATGAAATGATGGAATATGTAGCAACAAATTGCAAGGAAGCAGAGGAACGGTTTATACCCAAAGGAAAAATATTAAATGGGAAGACCAGAAAGAGCCCCTGGTTTACCCAAAGGTGCAGGGAGGCGAAGACTCAGAGTGCCAGAGAATGGAAAAGGTACAGAAGGCAGAGAACCCAAGTAAACAAAGAGATTAGTCGAAGAGCTAAAAACGAGTATGCACAGGTACAGAGGGACGCCAGAAACAGTACGAAAATGACATAGCATCGAAAGTCAAGTCTGACCCGAAACTGATGTACAGTCACATCAGAAGGAAGACAACAGTCAAAGACCAGGTGATAAGGCTGAGGAGAGAAGATGGGGAACTCACAAGTAATGATCAAGAGGTATGTGAGGAGCACAACTCGAAGTTTATGGAAGTATTCACAGTGGAGGCAGAAAGACAGCTGGGTAGACAGGACGGGGTGCATCGCCAACAAGGGATGTATCAAGTGCTGGAGGGCATACACACAACCGAGGGGGAGGTGAAGCAGTTACTCAGTGACCTTGATCCCTCAAAGGCGATGGGTCCGGACAATATCTCCCCGTGGGTCATTCGGGAAGGAGCTGAGGTTCTGAGTGTGCCACTTACCATACTATTCAACACATCCCTTGAAACTGGGCAGCTATCTGAGATATGGAAAAAGGCCAACGTAGTCCCCAACTTTAAAAAAGGAGACAGAAAAGAGGCACTAAACTATAGACCGGTGTCACTTACGTATAGTGTGAAAAGTCTTGGAGAAAATCATCAGGAAAAGAATGGTGGAGCATATGGAGCAGAACAGGATAATCAACGCCAGACAGCACGGATTCAGGGAAGGCAAATCCTGTGCAACAAACCTCCTGGAGTTCTATGATAAAGTAACAGAGGTAAGGCAAGAGAGAGAAGGGTGGGTTGACTGCATTTTCCTGGACTGCAAGAAGGCCTTCGACACAGTTCCTCATATGAGATTAGTAAAGAAGTTGGAAGACCAAGCGTGTGTAACAGGAAGGGCACTGGAATGAATCAGGGAATACCTCACAGGGAGGCAACAACGAGTCATGGTGCGTGATGAGGTATCACAGTGGGCGTCTGTGACGAGCGGTGTACCGCAGGGGTCAGTCCTAGGACCAGTGCTATTCTTGGTATATGTGAATGACATATCGGACTGGATAGACTCAGAAGTGTCTCTGTTCGCAGATGATGTGAAATTAATGAGGAGAATCACATCGGATGAAGACCAAGCAGGACTTCAAAGAGACCTGGACAAACTTGACATCTGGTCTAGCAACTGGCTTCTCGAATTTAACCCCACCAAATACAAAATCATGAGGATCGGAGAAGAGCAAAGAAGACCGCTGACAGAGTACAGGCTAGGCGGACAAAGGCTGCAAACCTCATCAAAGGAGAAAGACCTTGGGGTGAGTATAACGCCAAGCACGTCTCCGGAAACACACATCAACCAGATAACCGCGGCAGCATATTGGCGACTGGCAAACCTAAGATTACCGTTCCGTTACCTTAACACGGAATCGTTCAAGACACTGTACACCGCGTACGTCAGGCCCATACTAGAGTATGCAGCACCAGTCTGGAACCCACACCTGGTCAAGCACGTCAAGAAATTAGAGAAAGTTCAAAGGTTTGCGACAAGGCTAGTTCCACAGCTCAGGGGAATGCCTTATGAAGAAAGGTTGAGGGAAATATGACTAACAACACTGGAGGACAAAATTGTTATAGTAGACATGATAACGACATACAAAATACTGCAGGGAATCGACAAAGTAGATAGTGACAGGATGTTCCAGAGAGGGAACACAGAAACAAGGGGACACAACTGGAAGCTGAAGACCAAGATGAGTCAAAGGGATGTTAGGAAGCATTTCTTCAGCCATAGAGTAGTTAGGAAGTGGAATAGTCTAGCGAACGATATAGTGGAGGCCGGAACCATACATAGTTTTAAGACAAGGTATGATAAAGCTCATGGAGCAGGGAGAACAGAGACCCAGTAGTGGACAGCGAAGAGGCGGGGCCAGGAGCTGAGTCTCGACCCCTGTAACCACAATTAGGTGAGTACAATTAGGTGAGTACACACATACACAAAAAAACACCCACTGTCATGCAGATTCGGGTGTCATCTGCAAAGGAAGACACGGCGCTGATGCTTGAATATTTTTTTATCTGTCGGATTTTTCGATTTTCTTCTTCATATTTGTTCAATCAGAGAAATGTATTCTTCACATAAGCTGCATTCTATCATCTGACTAGATGGTTCAACGTTCTGAACATTGAGTCCGGCAGCGTCAGTAATCTTGTTCATTATTACTTTTTGCTCTAGTTCAATTTTTCTTTGTGTATCGCCCACTTTATCTCTGCTGCTCACTTTCGAAAAATAAAAGGGTGATTCCCCCAAGGCAGACAAGCTTTTATTAATTGTGGCCGAATTATCCATATCAAAATCATCCGAAGATGTGGACGAGGCAATTGAAGTCTCCGCTATTCGAGTGTCACCTTCACATTCAGAACAAAATTTTCCGTCACCCATTTCTACATCGCCCCTCTAGAGTCCTCTTCTGGTGTGATGTTTCGCTCTCCAAATGGACTGCATCTTGTGGTCTGCATTGTTTCATATTTTTCGAGGTACATTGTCATGCTCTTCGTCCCTAACATTAACTTCTGAACGTCGAATAAGTAGTGCTTTGGCGTCTTACCTGGAGAGGGTTTCGGGGGTCAACGCCCCGCGCCTCCTTCTGAGACCAGGCCTCGTGGTGGATAAGGGTCTGATCAACCAGGTTATTACTGCTAGCCGCACGCAAACTGACGTGCGAACCACAGCCTGGTTGGTCAGGTACTGACTTTAGGTGTCTGTCAAGTGCCTTCTTGAAGACAGCCAGGAGTCTATTGGTAATACCCCTTATATATACTGGGAGGCAGTTGACCAGTCTTGGGCCCCGGGCACTTATTGTGTTGTCTCTCTGTGTACTCGTGGCACCCGTGCTTTTCAATGGGGGAATGCTGCATCTCCTGCCGAGTCTTTTGCTTTCATAGGGAGTGATTTTCGTGTGCAAGTTTGGTACTAATCCCTCAACGATTTTCCAAGTATATATTATCATCTATCTCTCGCTTGCGCTCCAAGGAATACCGATTTAAATCCAACTTTCTTGCAATAAAATAAGCCGTGACATGTTGACGGTTTTTCTCTTGCAACGATACATGAGGGACCACCGTTATTGGTACATTCCATAGTTTCCATAATAGAAATTTGCTTTCAAATTGGCAGTATATTTAATTTACCTAAAGAGATAAAACATAGTATTTTAGAAGATTAATAATGACACGTGCTATTAGAACTTATTTTATAAGCATATAATTTGATATGACATCAGCATACAATAACCTGAACTTTGACCATTATTTTTTGGGCATTATATGGGCGCATTGAAAAACTAATGTAATTTTTTTAGATGATTTAAAACACGTTTTTTCTAATGGGTGCAGTTTGATCAAAATCCGTGATGGTGAGGTAAGGAGCCCTCATTCACTTGACATCGAATGACTCATCTACGCTTCTGTGATGCCTGATATAAGGGGGCACAGGATTTGTATAAATTTGAGGTTAGACAACCATACATCGACCACGCTGACTTCTTGCAAGGCATTAGGTTCTGTATCGGGTCTGTAGGAACAGAAGACAAGGTCATTATCGAAGAGTGAGGTGGTTCAAATTTATTTTTTTCTTATTGATGTGGTACACTTTACCCTTTCCAGCTTTGTCACATAATAAAGTTCAGATTGCTTTTCAACCGTTTTCACAGGGCCAGTAAATTGTGCCTTCAAAGTGTGACATGGTGCAGATTCCAGATCTATAACTTTATCTTGCCTGTCAAAGGAACAAGGCGTGATACCTCTCTTTAATGTCGTTCTGGTATTTCTATGGTTGGCCTTGGTCATTCGACGTGCAAAGAGTAGCCTGGCCTTAAAAACGAATGTGCATTGCTGTTAATGCATCGTTCAAGCCTGTCCTCTTTGAGAACTTGCAGTACCTTTTAAGTTGTATCCAAACATGATCTATGAAGCCCTGCACGTGGTGATATCTTGAACTGTCTCTCTCATAGCAAAGAATAACAAATGCAAAGACTCATCCCAGATTGTTGAAAAATGTAGGCAATAAGTTTGCATTAATGTCTTCAAGGCTTGGTGGAATCTTTCTAGAGCCCTTCGTGATTGAGAGTAATAACCTAATAAAACATCACCTTAATGCCCAGTTGGCCTACAACCCCCGTAACTCTCTGGCATCGAAATTGGAACCTTTGTCACTTTGGATAGTTCGTGAGATTACCATTTGGCAAATAAATATAATTGAACTATACATATGCCGAGAATATACTTTAATTCCTGTTTTAGGAATTACAGTATTCTTGTCTGGTGGTGAACAGGTTACCGTGCAGCCATAACGACTCTAGTGTAGTCGATAGGCTTAAGATCCCATTAACTAAATCACTTGATATATACAGCATATATCTTGATCCTCAGTATAAGGACAACTTTTTGGCTGCCAATCCAGAGATGAGTTGTGTAAAACAAATCTTCAGAAAATTGAGAATGAAAAGAAACTCAAGAGAATTCAGCATCTCAAAAACAGATAGTGCAACTGGTTTGTTTGTACCATCAAGTAACAATGATAATAAGTAAGACACATTCGTAACGGTTAGGCATATTTATAACCGTAATGTTTTGCCCTCACAGTAGGATTCTTCAGTTCTGAAGGATACCTGAAGGATGTGTTCTGGCATCATCACCCCGCGGCCCTGTCCCAGACCAGGTCTCCGTTTGATTAAGGTCAGAGGTTTGTTTGTAATTTTCCTTTTGCACTAAGGGAGGCTTGTTGAAAAAGTCGCGGATCTCTGACATTCATCAGCTCCTGCTTTTTATTGGAGATACAAATATGGAGTGATTTTGATGGGCAGGTTTAGGATCAGTATCTCCACGATTTTCCAGGTGAATATTATATTGCACCTTTCTTGCTGTGTTCAAAGGAATAAAGGTGAAGGTACTTTAGACGCTCTAAGTAGTTTAGATGCTTGACTGAATGTATACGACTCTGACGTTCTTTGCGCATTTTCCAGCAATCTCGTTTGCCTTGAAGGGATGTCTTTAGTATGCAGCAGTTGTCCAGCCTGTAGAGAACAGGTGACTTACAGACATCATGAGTCTCACCATCCTTTGTATTGGAAGTTCTAGTTATCCAGCCTATCATTTTACTTTCGGTAGCAATAGAATCATTGTTGTAATCCTTGTATGTGAGATCTTACATCATCATTTCCAAGTCTCGCAAGTGGAACTTACGCGCTATTGAATGATTGAAGTTTTGCCTGTACTCCATTTCAGCTCATTTCCTCCATTCTGCCATAGTGAAGCCACTGAAACTTGTTTTCCCTTAACATTGTACTGTTGTGAGAGACCCAGTAGAAGACTTAATCTTTAAGATTCCCATTTTTTTTTTCAAATACTGATATAACGAAATTTGCAGACCTCAAAAGCTGAGAAAAGATAAAGGTGATGTGATCAGTCCATCAGCCTTGAAGTCAGTCCTTTAACCATGAGAAGTGTTCACCTTCATAATTATGATCTTTGTTAAAGACTATGAAGCTGAACACCTCTTATGGCTGAGGGACTGACAACCTCAAACCTACTTCCGATCTAATGAACTCACATCATCTTTGTCTATCCACTAATCTGCTGTGTCCTCGACTGAAGAAACCTATTGTGTGACTAAACTTTTCGAAAATGAAGATACCTAACTGAAGCGCATGTGACTTACTCTTCTACAAGTTAGTACTTTATATCATTATCATAATGGAGTACCAACGCGTTTGATGAAGAAAGTCAAAATGATGCAATAAGGACTAAAGAAATTGACGAGCTTGATTTTGATAAATGTAATGAGGAAACTGCAATCAGCATTATAAACGAGAATACGTTACGAACATCTGCCTCGGGAGCCTTTTTTCCAAATCACAAAAAAGCTACATTTTGAGACAAAAACGCTGGTATTCCCTACCAAAAACATAACAACAGAAATAGTAGTAGGGAAAGCGTCAGAGCTGCTAACTTTTTTTTGGGGGCTCCCCCCTTCGAATCCCTCCTTCACACCTAGGTGTAGTGACCCCCTCCTCACCCCATTTTTACCTCCTATTCCCACCCTCATTCCCTTCTACTCCTGGATCGCCCCCGCTCCTCGATTTTTTCCGATTTTTTTTTTTCGATTTTTTTTTAATTTTTCTCGAATATTTCATTTTCGAAGGTCCCCCTATGTGGCATGGTAAGGTCCCCTTGATCTCCCACCCCCTCCTAAAATCCAATTTTACCCATTTTATTGTTATATCTCGGAGGGTGGTTCATCTTCTTTAGATTTATCTCCTGGATCTCAGCTACCATACCCAATCAAGGTAAACAAATTTAGACTTAATATTCACTTATTTATAAGGGCGTTTTTATCTCCTGGATCTTAGCTAAACACCATTATTTTATTAGCTTCAATCAAGAAATAAGCATAATTGCTGAAGTTTCACCTATGGGGTTTAAGAGGTAAGTGGTTTCCCACCTTTTAGAGTTCCTGGTAAGATTTTTACCACCAACATGATTATAAATCAGAGGTGAATCATTACACAAGACCCAACACCTAACACTCATTTTCCCTGGATCTGCCCGGCACCTCACTCTCCTCCTTTCATCTCACTCACACACGATACAACCCAACAACACTTACCCCAGGATAACACAAATTTTCAACACTTCGTTTTTAACTCTACATATCACATTTTCACACAATTTTTCTCGTTTTCGTAATAAAACTAAGGATTTCACATTTCCAACACATTATTACAAATCACACCTACACCCGCATATATCCTGATTTCATTACACAATACTCATTTCATATACAACATAGGGAAAACATTACACATTGTCTCAAGTTCAACGAAAAAAAATACAAGTCAATGAAACATTACACATTTTTCATGTTCACCAACTCCATTTCATGATTACCATTATCTAAGATCACACCTAGGTAAGACAAGACCCAACAAATTCCTAAGTCACAAATTCACTATTCTACCATGTACAAGCCACCTCTCACTCCTCAACCTGAACCTCCCCTGCACCTCACTCTTCCTTTCATATCTCTCCCCCTTCACCTCACATCACTCACACATGCAACAACACAACAATACTTAACCCAGGATAACACAAATTTTCCTCACTTCGTTTTTAACTCTACATATACTTTTCATTTTGTTCACTTATAACATTTCACACAATTTTTCTCGTTTTCGTAATACAACTAAGGAATTCACTCATAACCCACAACATTTCACATTACCAACTCATTATTACAAATCACACCTACACCAGCATATATCCTGATTTCATTACACAATACTCATTTCACATTCCTAAAACACACCAATACTCCCATTACACACCTATATTCATCTTCTTGAGAAATTCACAAGATGAATCTACTTGAAGCTACGACGAAAGACAATACTGAAATGATAACGCTCTCAGATACCCTTTTTTATAATCCTCGATTTAAGTTGACAATTACTCATTTTCTAAATTCGACATAAGATCTATCACTCATTTGTCATCACTGAATAGTATTTTTAATAATTCATTACATGTGATTTCTTCAAAAGCTTATATATTTTCTCTCATGTGATTAACTATATACAACTCTTTCTAATCAAGTTTATATTAAATCATGTTTTTAGTAAAAGAGTTGTCAAGAAACACTTTTCGGCAACTCTACCTGTACTATACCTGGGTCACCGTGACGTCACACACAAGGATTTACTTGTTTCAACCTGTTGATGTGACGTCACAGGGGTGTTCATACGTATTGCGTCATGTTTCATCAACCTCCAGGTATGAGAGTTCTCCTTCCATGGGTTTCACATTATCAACTCTATTCAACAACTTTTCACTTCTATATTTTCTTTTAAAATATTCACAATACCTCGGAAAAAATCGAGGAGCGAAGGCGATCCAGGAGTAGAAGGGGATGAGGGTGGGAGTAGGAGGTAAAAATGGGGTGAGGAGGGGGTCATTAACACCTAGGTGTGAAGTGGGGATTAGAAGGGGGGGGAGCCCCCCAAAAAAAGTTAGCCGCTCTGACGCTTTCCCTACTACTAGAAATAGACATATATATGGTAATGGCATTATTGCCTAAAAACTAAATCCACTAGAGTCCTTCTATTTATGGCAAAGCTACTCAGCAAATTTCGGAGTTACCCACCCCCACCCCCTACCCCCACTTCAGTGGAGAACGAAAAGTTTGTTTATGTGTTCTTAGAACATAAGAACATAAGAAAGAAGGAACACTGCAGCAGGCCTACTGGCCCATGCGAGGCAGGTCCAATTCTCCAACGGCTTAAGCCCCGACCCAGCCAGGTCAGGTTACATTCCTTAGGAGGGAACACTGCATCTGACCTAGCACAGGCTAGTCAGGATCAACTCACACCCAACCGCACCCACTCATAATTGTCAGTTGACCACCTGGTCAGCCGACCACCTGGTCAGGTCACTTCCACTTAAGGAATTAGTACAGCTACTGACCTGGTAATAAAGCTAGTCAGGTCCAAATTCACACCCATCCACACCCACCCATGTATTTATCTAACCTATTTTTAAAACTACACAACGTCTTAGCATCTATGACGGTACTCGGGAGTTTGTTCCACTCATCCACAACTCTATTACCAAACCAGTGCTTTCCTATATCCTTCCTGAATCTGAACTTTTCCAACTTGAAACCATTGCTGCGAGTCCTGTCTTGGCTGGATATTTTCAGCACGCTATTTACATCCCCTTTATTTATTCCTGTTTTCCATTTATACACCTCAATCATATCCCCCCTAATTCTACGCCTTTCTAGAGAGTGCAGATTCAGGGCCCTCAGTCTATCCTCATAGGGAAGATTTCTGATACATGGGATCAACTTTGTCATCCTCCTTTGACGTTTTCCAGTGCATTTATATCCATTCTGTAATACGGTGACCAGAACTGTGCAGCATAATCTAAATGATGCCTAACCAAAGATATATAGAGTTGTAGAACAACCTGAGGACTTCTATTATTTATACTTCTTGATATGAAGCCAAGGATTCTGTTAGCTTTATTGCGAACACTTATGCACTGTTGTCTTGGCTTCAGATTACTACTAACCAGAACTCCTAAATCCTTCTCGCTATCACAAGTAATAAGATCTACATTATTCAGCTTATATGTGGCATGGTTATTGTCCTGCCCAACATTTAGAACTTTGCATTTGTTTACATTAAACTGCATCTGCCACTTCTCCGACCACTGCATCAGTCTATTCAAATCATCCTGGAGTGCTCTAATGTCCTCATTTGAATGAATTGGACGACCTATTTAGGTGTCATCAGCAAATTTACTTATGTTACTATTTATTCCCTCATCTATGTCGTTTATGTAAATTGTAAACAACAGGGGCCCAAAACTGACCCCTGTGGAACACCGCTTGAGACGCGCCCCCATTCTGATTTCTCTCCATTTATGCAAACTCTCTGCCGCCTATTTGTCAACCATGCCTCTACCCAGGAAAAAAATTCTCCTGCTATTCCGTGTGCCTTAAGTTTCCTCAGTAGCCTCTGATGTGGAACTTTATCGAAAGCCTTACTGAAGTCCATATACACAATATCATATTCATTACCATGATCTACCTCCTCAAACACCTTAGTGAAAAAAGTTAGTAAATTCGTAAGACAGGAACGCCCCTTAGTAAAACCGTGTTGAGATTCATTAATCAATTTATGCTTTTCAAGATGGCTACGAATTGCCTCGGCAATTATTGATTCCATAAATTTACCAACTATGGAGTAAGGCTTATTGGTCTATAGTTCGAAGCTTAAGGACCTGTCACCTGCCTTGTAAATAGGTATTACATTTGCCCTTTTCCACTTGTCTGGCACTATGCCAGTTTGTAGTGATATATTGAAAAGATTTGCCAAAGGTTTGCTAAGTTCCTCTTTACATTCCTTTAAAACTCTTGCAAACAGTTCATCAGGGCCTGGGGATTTGTTAGGTTTTAATTTCTCTATTTGTCTGAGGACCATGTACTAGTTACCCAATCGAGCATAGTCTATTATCTTCCAGTTCTACATAATTTATTATTTCTGGAATTCCGCTAGTATCTTCCTGAGTAAAAACTGAGAGGAAGTAAGTATTGAAAATTTCACACATATCCTTATCACTGTCCGTGATTTGTCCTGAGTTACTCTTAAGTGGGCCTATCTTGTCCCTAATCTTACTTCTGTATACCTGAAAGAACCCTTTTGGGTTGGTCTTCGAATCCCTTTTGACCTTAGCCTCATAATCCCTTTTTATTCTTATTCCTTTTTTATTTCTCTCTTTAATTGAAAATATTGATTTCTTATCTGTCCATCCCCTTTTGATACGCCTATATATGCCTCTTTTGACCAATGAGATGTTTTTTAACCCATTGTTTATCCATTTAGGGTCATTTTTGGAATTTTAATTTCCTTTCCCCGGGCCCCAAAGGGTTTTCTGGGGCTAGAATTTCGGTTTTTGAAAAAGTCATATTGGCAACCAAAACCACCTTCCCGACCATAACAAATCTTTTCCCAATTTAGCCCACTTAAAAAAAAAATTTTTTGCCCCCTTTTGGGCGGG
This sequence comes from Cherax destructor, assembly GCA_009830355.1. NCBI lineage: Eukaryota > Metazoa > Arthropoda > Malacostraca > Decapoda > Parastacidae > Cherax > Cherax destructor. The sequence continues at coordinate 16,776 of WNWK01039203.1, forward strand.
AAACCCCCGAAAGTCCCCAAAGAGAACCCCTTTATTGCAGTTACCTGGGTTTTTATGAAAATTAAAGGAACAAACCTTGGGTTTCCCTAAAATGGGAGGTTTTTTTCAACCTTTACTTTAATCATTTTTAAAATTTAACTATTTTAGTAATTTTGTATATTATTTATTTTTTTAAAATATTTCCCTTTGAATTATTTTAGTTTTTTTTTTAAATTTTCAGTGTTCTTTTCAGAGTTAAAACTTTCAACAGAATAATTTGAAATATTTCAAATTCCCGTTTTAATTTTTAAAGGAGGGAAATTGTAAAAATTAAACCATTTGGAACTCGAAAAAATGAAGTTTTTGAATTAATTTTCCCTTCCAATTTTTTTTAAACCTTTTGAGCAACAATCATTTTTCCAAAATTTTTAAATATTATCATAATTTTAAAACCTTTAAAATTAAAAATATTGAAAAAGTTCGGTATAGACAAAAATTTTGGGGGGCGTTCCCTCCCTTTTGAAGAGGCCCGGGGGAAATTTACCAAACCCCATACCCGTCAGTCAAAAACAAACACCCAAAAACAGTCTCAACCCCTCTAACCTTTTTCCTCTTATTAAAATATTACTACGAGAATTTTTTTAATGAAAAAACCCTGAAGTCATTAAATGGTGTTAAATGGTCCATAACTTTAAATAATAAAAAAGAAACTGAGAAGTTTTGACCCGGCAACACGACCTTTTTTTTAATTCTAAAGGGAGGGGTCCATTTTTTTCTTTGGGGGTCTTCCAAATTCCAAATCAAACAA
>WNWK01039204.1:0-17561 GCA_009830355.1 Cherax destructor
GATCATGCTATAAACTACTTTGAAAAATGCTCATTGTTACTTTCCTATACGATAATCTCAATTTTTAATAATATGTTACTATTATGTTACCCCCTACTCATATTATAAGTTAATGTCAAAAATGCTCAATGTTATTTTCCTTAAGATAATCTCAATTCCATATTATCATTCAAGAATCTTAACACCTGTAACAATCTAAGATCTAATATCATTATATAATAATTTAAACAGTAAAATTTCATCATATTGTAATTTTGAAAATAATTTTTAACTAGAATAAACTCAATAAATTTCTCTAATATTAAGTACCTAGTTTTTAAGGACTAGAATAAGCTGCCCCTAATGCCATGGCATGTCAGTGGCTCTCCTTGCACTCAATTTACATTGTAACTTCCAATACCCATGTAACCTGCAATGAAATAAAATTTGTTTGTTTGTTTGTTTGTTTGTATTTGATAGGAGTGAATTGAGACAAATGGTTTTTAATACTTGACGTGCTGTTGGAGTGTGAGCAAAGTAACATTTATGAAGGGATTCAGGGAAACCGGCAGGCCGGACTTGAGTCCTGGAGATGGGAAGTACAGTGTCTGCACTCTGAAGGAGGGGTGTTAATGTTGCAGTTTTATAACTGTAGTGTAAAGCACCCCTCTGGCAAGACAGTGATGAAGTGAATGATGATGAAAGTTTTTCTTTTCGGGCCACCCTGCCTTGGTGGGAATCGGCCGATGTGTTAATAAATATATATATATATATATATATATATATATATATATATATATATATATATATATATATATATATATATATATATATATATATATGCAAACAATCGCAGACTGGAGATCTTAACAATGCAAGACAAGCCACTGGGGGTTGGAAATCTTTAGTTCAAGTACTTTCACACTTTTCAGTGCGTCATCAGGAGCTGTGCAATGTTGCAAGGGCAACAACTGGAGAAATAGGGTAAGTTTTGAGAGAATGGTGGCACAGTGGCACCAGCCTGTCTCTGTCTGAGGGAGAGAGGCCCAGTGGAATGCCAACCACACACCGGTTCCCCTTCACCCGGCCCCATATGGGGTCGGGTGGAGTAGGCCTCACAGTTTGCAGATAGCATGAGGTAAAATAACTTAAAGATAGTTAATAGACAGCCCTAAGCTTCTAACCGCTGATAACAGGACATGTGACGTAAAAAGTTACATTACAATAGTGGATCACTTGTTTCGTGATTTCATTGTTATATAGACTGCTTGTGGAGGTGGGTATTCAAACAGAAGGAGGCTCAAATTAATCCTTGAGCATACATCTGCCACGAGTGTCCTCGCAACATGAAACAAGTCTAGTGCGCTAGGCTCATGTTGTTTGTTGGATCGATAGCTCAGATGGTAGGGTGACATGTACATTGTGTGGCCTCTTGAGGCGGGACAATGTATGTATGTATGTATGTATGTATGTATATGTATATATATATATATATGTATATATATATATATATATATATATATATATATATATATATATATATATATATATATATATATACATATTATATTATGCTACTTATTTTTAACGAGAAAAATCTTTTTCACATCTCTTACAATTATAAATACATCACGTGATATTGTGGCAGATCCCAGCCGAAGGAACAGTCTTGACCATGAAGGTGGAGTGCGTGAGACCAGTGTTGTCCTGGTAAGGGAAAGGAAGCTGGTACCTGTGGATCTTGTGAGGAATGGCATGCAGCGCTTCAGCTTTCTACTTGAGACGTGCCAGCCAGGCTCTGTGCCTGACCCTCAGCTCATTGCTGCCGTCATGGACCTAGTCAGTATCACTTGACTAATATTAAACAATATTAAGTGATTTTTTTAAAATGCTTTTAAAGATAGTTTGGTTTTAGCATGCAATGTTTGTTTAATCTTTTGTATCCTCTGTGCTTTGGTATAAAAACTGTGTGTGAATAAACTGTTTGTAATGAGTAGACATATGCGCTCATAAGAATGCTTAACACTGTTGTATTTATATGCTTTGCTAGAATATCACTCACTGTTGTCTAAATCAAACCAAGTGATAAAAAAATTTCATTGCATTTAAGGCTGTTTTGAAAATATTATTTTTAACCAAGAATAAAGATATAAGTTCAAATTTAGATTCAGTAAAAAAGTTGAGGAAACAAAACAAATAAGATCTTAATTTAAAGTATATCTGTATTCATGTTATATTAATAATAAATGTTACATTTATTACAAGCTTGACATCCAAGATTAGATTTTTAGATTTTGCCACCGAAGTGGCTAGTTTATTGTGCACCCCATATCCATCCTGTGGACGGTAGCGCAAGAGCATATGGATACACAAAAGGCCTAGGCACTAGGCCCCAAAGGGGTTAACAATTGTACATTTGGGTTTATATCTACATTTCAATTATCTGTTACAAGCAGGTATCTTATTTCATGAATAAGACATCTTGACATGTCACATAGGTTATTATATTGTCTATCTTTATATTTGTGGGGAATTGTGAGAGAAGTCTATCTGGGACACCGCCACTAGCAATAAACAAACTCCCAGGGAGACGACCGACTCGTATAAATTTTACCGCAGTCATTCCCTTTAAGGTATGTGAGAACTTTACCCGCTCCTGGCCGCACCGAGGGGGTACCTTCAATATTCTCGTTCGCCCACTGCACTCTGGACCAGTATAAATAAATCTGAGAAGATCATTTATTATAGCTATATTACGTTAAATTTAAGTGGACTGTATTGGTTGTTGAACAACTGATCACACTGAGAAGAGGTAGAGAACACATAGTTCAATTAACATGACCAACACTCACCTAATTAACAGCATCATAGCGGTGTATCGTAGATCGTTGACCTAGCTAAAGTACATCTACTGTGCGTAACAATATCATTGGCCAATAACAAAGTAAACAGCAGAGTACTTAGCTTTAGATGAGGAGTCGTTCCGTTGTTGACGTCCTCCTGCGATCTGATTCGATCGCGATGGTATTAGCTGTCTCGTCGAGTCAAGGAAGGTTAATTTCCGTACACTCTTATACGCCCACGAGACCGAGCGTTCGTTAACATGTGGTTGGTCGGGGTAGCGAATCAGATCCTCGCACTAATCCGACCTTTTGTACTGTTTATACGTATAACTTTACATATTACGTGTATCCTGGCTTAATGCCCCACTAGTTTATACACATTCACAGTCTCGATACTTGAATTTCGAGTAGATAACTTACGATAAGTTAGTTCATTTCAATCACATCCAATATGGCGGTCGGGGTATGGCGTACCCAAGCCAGACCCGGTCGACACAATCAACCCCTGATTATTTACAACTCGGTTTCACAGTATTCACCATTTCCCAAAGTTCATCGAATATATTACAGTCTCTTCTAAGATGAACTCCCCAACATCAGGGTTACGACTTTATCCTGCCGTATGGTCATTTCACTCAGTTCAAATAGGCCTATGACCGCGTCACACGCCGGCGGCCCACCTTATTTCACAATTATTGTCCGATTACTGGACCTCCTGGACCGATTGTCCCACTTTATATTCACCGCGCCACTGGATATTCCTCCACATTACGAAAGGAGGTAATTAAATCCGATTAGGTGGCCGGAATCTCCAAATTTGACTCGCCATCATCACCTGAAATCGGGTGGGTGGGCTCCCTGTTCACACTCTTTCCCCTCTCTGCCTCCTCCCTGCCCAGCCTCTTCCCGCTTCCTCCCCGCTGGTATGATGGTTCTCTATTACATACCCCCATGTACCAGCGGTACATTAAGGATATCTGTTCATATTGGAAAGTTTATCAATTACAACTTTCGGAAAATACCAATATTTTCCACAATATTCCTCAATAAGTGCACAATTAAGCACATAGTGTTCAAGACAGTGACCATATGCCTGATCACATAATTTGCATTTAGTTTGATCATCATCTGTGTCTCCCAAACTGTCAGAAGTACCTGTAGCTAAGCCTAAGCCTGGCCACTACAACATCAGTCAGTCTGTTCACATTGCAAGTTTCTCCACAAACATGCCCATCTGTGCTCGCATTATCATGAGCACAGATAGGCACGTTCATGGAAATTAATTTGGATTTATATCTACAGTTCACTTATCTGTTACAAGCAAATTTAGGAAATTTGCTTAGAATAAGTGGTATCCTACCTTCACTAATAAGATATCTTGACATGTCACATAGGTTATTATACTGTCTATCTCTATATTCCTCAATAAGTGGACAATTCAGCACATAGTGTTCAAGACAGTGACCATATGCCTGATCACATAATTTGCATTTAGTTTGATCATCATCTGTGTATCTCCCAAACTGCCAGAAGTACTCCAAGTTGCACTGAATAAGCAACTTTTTAACTCACATAATAACACAGGATAAATTAAGCTAACGAAAGTAGTTAACAAAAGATCTCTTCAGTAATTGAATGTTCAATACAAATTAATGTTATTGTATTGGCAATGATGGGACAGGTTAATTATTGGCAATGATGGGACAGGTTACTTTATTAGCAATGATGGGACAGGTTACTTTATTAGCAATGATGGGACAGGTTACTTTATTAGCAATGATGGGACAGGTTACTTTATTAGCAATGATGGGACAGGTTACTTTATTAGCAATGATGGGACAGGTTACTTTATTAGCAATGATGGGACAGGTTACTTTATTAGCAATGATGGGACAGGTTACTTTATTGGCAGTGATGGGACAGGTTAATTATTGGCAATGATGGGACAGGTTGCTTTATTGGCAATGATGGGACAGGTTGCTTTATTGGCAATGATGGGACAGGTTACTTTATTAGCAATGATGGGACAGGTTACTTTATTAGCAATGATGGGACAGGTTACTTTAATAGCAATGATGGGACAGGTTACTTTAATAGCAATGATGGGACAGGTTACTTTATTAGCAATGATGGGACAGGTTACTTTATTATGCAATGATAGGACAGGTTACTTTATTGGCAATGATGGGACAGGTTAATTATTGGCAATGATGGGACAGGTTACTTTATTAGCAATGATGGGACAGGTTACTTTATTGGCAATGATGGGACAGGTTAATTATTGGCAATGATGGGACAGGTTTCTTTATTGGCAATGATGGGACAGGTTGCTCTACTGGCAATAATGGGACAGATGTGTTCTGACGTTCACTGAGATAAGGGTGACAGAGTTAGACGAATGTAGTGACTGTAGTTGCTACTGTAGAAGTAGCTGAGATTGTTGCTGTAATTTGTGCTGTATAGCTGACTCAGATGGTAGCTATAGTTATTGCTATAATGGTGGTTGCTAATGTGTCTGCAATTACTGCTGGACAGATGGCTCAGCTGGCGGCTGAAGTTGTTTCTGAAGTTGCAATTTAGATGGTGGCTGTAGTAGCTGTTGCTGTAGGGATGTTGCTGTAGTGTTGGTTGAAGTGGTAGCTATAGTTGTTCTTGTAGTGATAACTGAGACAGTGTCTGTAGTGGTGGCTGAGACAGTGTCTGTAGTGGTGGCTGAGACAGTGTCTGTAGTGATGGCTGAGACAGTGTCTGTAGTGATAGCTGAGACAGTGTCTGTAGTGATAGCTGAGACAGTGTCTGTAGTGATGGCTGAGACAGTGTCTGTAGTGATGGCTGAGACAGTGTCTGTAGTGATGGCTGAGTGTCTGTAGTGATGGCTGAGTGTCTGTAGTGGTGGCTGAGACAGTGTCTGTAGTGGTGGCTGAGACAGTGTCTGTAGTGGTGGCTGAGACAGTGTCTGTAGTGGTGGCTGAGACAGTGTCTGTAGTGGTGGCTGAGACAGTGTCTGTAGTGGTGGCTGAGACAGTGTCTGTAGTGGTGGCTGAGACAGTGTCTGTAGTGGTGGCTGAGATGGTGTCTGTAGTGGTGGCTGAGACGGTGTCTGTAGTGGTGGCTGAGACGGTGTCTGTAGTGGTGGCTGAGACAGTGTCTGTAGTGGTGGCTGAGACAGTGTCTGTAGTGGTGGCTGAGACAGTGTCTGTAGTGGTGGCTGAGACAGTGTCTGTAGTGGTGGCTGAGACAGTGTCTGTAGTGGTGGCTGAGACAGTGTCTGTAGTGGTGGCTGAGACAATGTCTGTAGTGGTGGCTGAGACAGTGTCTGTAGTGGTGGCTGAGACAATGTCTGTAGTGGTGGCTGAGACAGTGTCTGTAGTGGTGGCTGAGACAGTGTCTGTAGTGGTGGCTGAGACAGTGTCTGTAGTGGTGGCTGAGACAGTGTCTGTAGTGGTGGCTGAGACAATGTCTGTAGTGGTGGCTGAGACAGTGTCTGTAGTGGTGGCTGAGACAGTGTCTGTAGTGGTGGCTGAAACATTGTATGTAGTGGTGGCTGAGACAGTGTCTGTAGTGGTGGCTGAGATGGTGTCTGTAGTTGCTGTAGTAGTGACTAAAATTGTTGCATTAGTGGTAGTATTGCTGTAGTAATTGTGTCTAAGGTTATGAAAGTCTTATCTGTATATTGACAAGCGGACATGTCTCTTTATAGGATGATAATATTCCTGGAGACGCTTATTCTATGAGGTTCATATTGTGTCTGGGAATGGTAATGCAGTCAATACTTAGACTGACATGTTTTTAACATATTTATTTTAAAAAGTGATTGAGGGTGCAGTTTTTACTGTAGAGCGAGCCGAGGCGCTGGCTGTAATTGTTGTAGTTGTAAATGAGGTGGTTGCTGTAGTTATTGTTGTGGTAATAACTGAGGTAATGGCTGTAATTGTTGTTGAAGTGGCCATGATGTGGTGGATGAGAACAATAATACGAAAAGAACTAGAACTGAATTTTATTGACTTAAGACTCAGGGAGATTGACACCAGTCAGTCCATCTATCATCATTCTATCATGCAGGAGGAGCCACATGTCTATGGTGCATCCAACAAAATAAGCAGACTCTTGGATGTCACCACCGCCCGCCTCCGGCTGGGTTACAAGTATCTTTGGCAGGTTAAATCACCACCACCAGATGTAGACCAAACAAAATGTAAACTTTGTCAGTTGGATTATTGTCACACCCTGCGTCATTATGTACTGGAGGCGACAAAATTAATGAATTCAGAGACAACTCACTCAGAAATGTTCAAGATATGTCAAAGTATTTTATCCACAGTGGTATATTACAGACCATTCTGGAAAAATACCCTGACTTTGCTCCCTGTAAATAAAGCATTGCTACGTGTGTATGTGTGTGTGTGTGTGTGTGTGTGTGTGTGTGTGTGTGTGTGTGTGTGTGTGTGTGTGTGTGTGTGTGTGTGTGTGTGTGTGTGTGTCGCGTGTTTGATTGCCTTTTTGTCCTGTGCACATGTCGATTGAAGGCTGGGCCTGTTGTGTGTGCGTGTGTGTATGTATATATGTGTGTGTATGTGTGTGTGTGTATGTGTATATGTAAGTGTGTATGTGTGACCCAACAATAAAATTTGCACCAAGAACTCATTACAGTTGTGACTGGGTGTAGACTAGTGAAGTGTTCATTGCGTTATAATTTGTTCATGATTGTAACCATGTATAAACGTAAGTAAGTAAATTTACTTACATGTTTCATTACCTTTGTAACTTGTGAGTTCATTATCTTTGTAGCTTGTTAGTTCATTACCTTTGTAACTTGCGCAGCTATCAAAACTTTGAGGCCCAGTCCCTGGACCCATTATGTACCTCTGTAATCTTTTGACTACCGCCCACAGGATGGGTATGGGGTGCATAATAAAGATATCAAACTAACTGTGGTGGATGTAATTGTTGCTGTTGTGCCAGCAGATGAAGTGACTGTAATTGTTATTGTAATGGTGGCTGAGTTGCTGGTTATAATAATAATAATATATCTTTATTTTCTACAAGTACATGTACAAGGTATACAGGCCTAGCTGACATCATTGACATACTACTATATAGAAAGCCCCTTGTTATGCAGAGCATTTCGGGCAAATAAGGTCAGTTTTGTCCCAGGATGCGACCCACACCAGTCGACTAGCACCCAGGTACCCATTTTACTGATGGGTGAACATAGACAACCGGTGTAAAGAAACAAGTCCGATGTTTCCACCCCTTCGCCGGGAATCGAACCCGGACTTTCACCGTGTGAAGCGAGAGCTTTTGCCACCAGGCCACGGGATGTAGTTGTTATAGCAGTGGTTGAGGTGCTGGTTGTAGTAGCAGATGAGAGAGGGGGCAATCAGTCCTACAAAGTGGAGCATACTCAAGGTGTTCTTTATAGTCAGTTTGGAGTCAAATTTCACTCCAATTATATGAACTTCATATCTCTCTCTCTCTCTCTCTCTCATTCACACAAAGAAGTGCTTCACCTGTTTGACACATACAGAGCCTGGGGAATATGATACATACAAAGCCTGGGGAATATGATACATCCAGAGCCTGGGGAATATGATACATATAGAGCCTGTGGAATATAATACATACAAAGCCTGGGGAATATGATACATACAGAGCCTGGGGAATATGATACATACAGAGCCTGGGGAATATGATACATACAGAGCCTGGGGAATATGATACATACAAAGCCTGGGGAATATGATACATCCAGAGCCTGGGGAATATGATACATACAGAGCCTGGGGAATATGATACATACAAAGCCTGGGGAATATGATACATCCAGAGCCTGGGGAATATGATACATACAGAGCCTGTGGAATATAATACATACAAAGCCTTGGGAATATGATACATACAGAGCCTGGGGAATATGATACATACAGAGCCTGGGGAATATGATACATACAGAGCCTGGGGAATATGATACATACAGAGCCTGGAGAATATGATACATGCAGAGCCTGGGGAATAGGATACATACAGAGCCTGGGGAATATGATACATACAGAGCCTGGTGAATATAATACATACAGAGCCTGGGGAATATGATACATACAGAGCCTGGGGAATATGATACATACAGAGCCTGGGGAATATGATACATACAGAGCTTGGGGAATATGATACATACAGAGCCTGGGGAATATGATACATACAGAGCCTGGGGATTATGATACATCCAGAGCCTGGGGAATATGATACATCCAGAGCCTGGGGAATATGATACATCCAGAGCCTGGGGAATATGATACATCCAGAGCCTGGGGAATATGATACATACAGAGCCTGGGGAATATGATACATACAGAGCCTGGGGAATATGATACATACAGAGCCTGGGGAATATGATACATACAGAGCCTGAGGAATATGATACATTCAGAGCCTGGGGAATATGATACATCCAGAGCCTGGGGAATATGATACATACAGAGCCTGGGGAATATGATACATACAGAGCCTGGGGAATATGATACTTACAGAGCCTGGGGAATATGATACATACAGAGCCTGGGGAATATGATACATACAGAGCCTGGGGAATATGATACATACAGAGCCTGGGGAATATGATACATACAGAGCCTGGGGAATATGATACATACAGAGCCTGGGGAATATGATACATCCAGAGCCTGTGGAATATGATACATCCAGAGCCTGGGGAATATGATACATACAGAGCCTGGGGAATATGTTACATACAGAGCCTGGGGAATATGATACATACAGAGCCTGGGGAATATGATACATACAGAGCCTGGGGAATATGATACATACAGAGCCTGGGGAATATGATACATACAGAGCTTGGGGAATATGATACATACAGAGCCTGGAGAATATGATACATACAGAGCCTGGGGAATAGGATACATACAGAGCCTGGAGAATATGATACATACAGAGCTTGGGGAATATGATACATACAGAGCCTGGAGAATATGATACATACAGAGCCTGGGGAATATGATACATACAGAGCCTGGGGAATATGATACATACAGAGCCTGGAGAATATGATACATACAGAGCCTGGAGAATATGATACATACAGAGCCTGGGTAATATGAGGATATCAGTTTTGATCCAAAGGAAGATTGCTTCAAATTTCATACACCAAAAGACCTTTATAATCATATTAAGGAATGGGCTATAAAAATATACTTTGTATACATTATCTTCATTCTTATCTTACCATTGACTGTATTTCGAAAATAAATTTCTGACAGTGACTCTAGCCAGGTTGTTTATTTCCACACAGCCCGGCGCTCCAGTGATAGCACGAGCAGCATTTCTGATGGAAATAGCTCACTTTATTCATCGCTGCAACCGTGGTGCTTGGCCAGCCTGGATCAAGATGTCTCTTCCAATGTACCGTCCATCTGTGTCTCTCTCTCGAACTCAACCCTCAGGAGCAAGAAGGATGAACATCCTTCAGCGTGCTGCCGGCAGGATGTTCTACCAGTGGGCTGAGGCAAGATTCCAGTGTTTCTTAAAATTAAAATTGGTTAACTAAATTACTATACAGGAAGACCTCGCTTAACATCGTCGATAAGTTCTTGGAAACTCCGACATTAAGCAAAATGACGTATGACGAAACCAATTTTACCATGAGCTAATTGATATAAACAAGGGAGAGGTGAGAGGAAGGGCAGTAGTGCTGCAGACACCATGACTATGGATTATGTCCCTCTTGGCCACTATAAAGTTGTATATTTATTCTATTATTGACATTTTTATTATTTTAGTTATCAGATGTTTTTCAGAATTATAAAAGAAACACGCTACGTATTATAAACACCGAATACAAACAGCCATAAGGGAGGAAATTGATGTAAACGAACAAGGAGAGTTACACCTATGCATGTTTCCCATCCCGATATTTCAGTCTTTATATATTTTCCATTCCTCGCCGGGAATTGATTTTTTTTTTTCATCAACGTTATAAACGACGTTAAGTGAGGACTTCCTGTACTTCATATATGAAGACTGTACTTCTTGTTTTTCGAAAAAGGCAAACATATATGTCGTGCCGAATAGGTAAAACTTGCGATTTTTGGCTTAAATGGTAATACATTTCTTGCGGAATAAGGCAAGCAAAAATTTGTGTATGCAATAATTTCGCAAAAATCATTCTGAACATAACGAAAAAAATATATTTCATTGTGTTTGTTTATTATTAAATTATTGAAAACTTATATAAAATATATTTAGTTTGATTAGGCTAAATTAAATTGTTCTTGTTATAATAAGGTTAAGTAAGTTTTCTAAGGTTCTTTTAGTAAAAAATTATAAATTTTTACATTAACATAAATGAAAAAAATATATATTTAAACCTATGAGAGAAATTTTTAGAAAGGACTTAATTTTAAATGAGTTCTTGCTAATTGACCAGTTTTACCTATTCGGTACAGAAACAGGAAAAGAGTTAACATAAGCTTTACAGTGGAACCTCGGCTTACGAGTTTAATCTGTTCCTTGATCTTGCTAGTATCCCAGTCTGATCATATGCTGAGTCAATTTTCCTCATTAAAATTAATTGAAATGTTATTAATCCGTTCCAGCGAAATTCCTGCTCTCAGAGTCAGGACAAAATACACTTCAATATGATGCTATTATCAACTCTACATCTTATTTATCCATTACAATTCATCTAATATGACATAATAAATAATATAAATAACATAGAAACCTGATATATACTCTAGAATGAGTAAAATATGTCATTACGTATCTGACTACGGCGGAGGAGAGTTTATTGTTTGGAGACAGGAGAAAATATTACTTAAATATGACGCTAATATCTACTCTACAGCTTTTTTATCTTTCAAAATTTATCTAATATGACATACATAATAAACAATATAAATAACATAGAAACCTGATAAATACTCTAGAATGAATAAAATATGTCAGGAGGCAGCCATTCCCGCTCCAGCATTGTTGTGGTATTCACTGCCATCTAGTGATGGCCTTTCAAAGCTCACTTGTTATTATAGTACATATTATTATTATAATTTATATTATAGTATTATTATATTATACGTATTATTATTCTATTATTATTATTATTATTATTATTATTATTATTATATTATTATTATTATTATTATTATTATTACTTATTATTATTATTATTATTATTATATTATTATAGTATATTATTATTATATTATTATATTATATTATTATTATTATTATTATCATAATGGGGAAGCACTAAAGCCATAAGATTACACAGCGCCTGTGAGGGGGAGAGGATGGAAGGTATTCAGGCTTAATTTAGGGAACTGGAGCACAGATACAATTCTCTAGATCAAGAGACCCTAACCAAGGAACCTCCCTTGAGGGGAAAGATCGCATCCTGAATTTTTACTCGTATCAAGAAACAAAAAATCGACCGAGCGACTGCTCGTATCCTGAAAAACTCGTATGGTGCGGCACTTGTAAGCTGAGATTCCACTGTATATGTTTTCTGAGTTTAAGAATTGCTTCTATATTGGTAATTACCCTGGAACTAACTAATTAAGCATTTAACAAAGAATTTAAAAATGATTTAATTTTAAAGATGTGAATACAGTGGTACCTCTACTTACGAGTAAAATTCGTTCCAGTCCGCTATTCAAGTGCCGATACCGAAGGAATTTTTTCCCATAAGAAATAATGAAAATTAGATTAATCCATTTTAGACCCCCAAAAATACACTTACAAAAGCTCCTACAAAAATACACTTACATAATTGTTCGAGTTGGGAACTGCTCGTAAGTAGAGGTATCACTGTATACATTTAACAAAATATTCTGTTAATATTGGAAGAGACTAGTTTCGACAAAAGTGTTAGTTCAGCAGTTTGACACAGCAGGGATCAAATTGAACAGGCCTTGGGGACACGTCTAGAAGAACTCTTAGAAGAGTCTGGACCTACAGTTGAGGAAGTTGTGTCACCCGTCACTGACTCAGAGACTCGGCGTGCCCTCAGAGCCAACGATGAAGAAGAAGACTTCCTTGATGAAAGTAAGTTTTAGTCTATTATTTGTTTATTTTCTGCTTGGTGTGCTCATAGTAATGTGGATACTTTTAACTGTAGCACAGTTTTGCCCTAGTGTTTATAAATAATCAAGACTAAGCTACTGAAACGGACTTCATTGCTGAAAAGTGATATACAGTAGACCGGTAGTTACGTTCCTGAATACGCTGTGTTAGGTAAATCCATGATAGATAAACTGAAGAACTTATGGGAAAAATAAGGTTACGTTCCTGGGAGCCCAAAAAAAGCCAAACAACTTTTTTTTAGACCAACAGATCTTACAAAAATAAAAGTGAATATGTAATTGTAGTTCATTGTCGTGATATATTATATTTTTAACTGCTTAAGACTACAAATGCAACAGAAATAGTAGTCAGTCAGTCAAATCAGTAATTCAGTCAGTTAAGTCAGTCAAGTCAGTAAGTTGGTCAAGTCAGTCAGCCAGTCAAGTCAGTTAGTTATTCATCACACAATCTCATATATATTTACCTCATTCTTTTTAATTTTGCAAACTGATGCTTCATTAAGGTCTCAGGTTATCTCCTGTCTAATATCTCTATTTTCTTCGTTAACTCTTAAGACTTAAATGCTTATACTTTTTCTTGTCACTTTCAGCAACACTGGTATGTCTACTGGGTGCCATGATTGCTTGGCAGATACAAGATATGGCAATTAAAATATCAAAACACTATTCACAAACACAGCTAGCTCCTAACACAATGGAACTGGACATGTTTGAACGAGTGCTGGGATTGGGGTGGCGGCAGTGTTGGGGGGTGGCGGGAGTGTTGGGGGATGGCAGGAGTGTTGGGGGTAGCGGGAGTGACGGTGTTATTTGGGGACGGCGGTAGGTCTTCCCCAGCTGACAAATGCAACAGAAATAATAGTGTTTGTTACCTCAGTATTTGTCACTCAGGATTGTTAGTGCGTTAAATAACCATGGGCTTACACTTGAAATCACCTGACACATCACCGCAAAGAAACAAGGTGAAGCGATCCTTTGCTGCTCTGAAGCCCGGTTCTTGTTGGCATTTTCTTCCAAAAACACTTGTCACGTCAGCATTAAACACTTGAGGTGGCTCATAGCCAACCTCAGAAATAATTTCCTGCAATTCAGCAGGGAAATTACTTGCTGCTGTACATTAAAAGGGCCACAATGGAAATAAGTCACTCTATCTGACTTTTTTGGGATATCCAAGGTTCTCTATACATATGCTGCTATGTATGATAATTTATGTATCTGTATTTATCTGTACCTGAATAAACTAACTTACTTAATCAGCTGAATCACGTTCACCAGAAAACTTAATATTATATAACTTATTACACAACTTAAAGTTGTAGAAGCAGCCAGTGCTAAGCACACTCTTTCTCAGGCTTTCCTTCCTTATCACAACTGCTTTAAACAACAGTAAGGCATTTTCCCTAATTAAGATGAAATTAAGTGGTGCACCTTTCTTTGTTTTTTGTTCAGTCCACTCAAGCAACAAGTTTTCCGTTTTATTTACTTGTTGTGATCTTCGTGTCATTCTTTTCATGATATGATATCCTGGGTTATTCATTACACAAGCTCGTATATTCACCCCTTTCTTTTTAATTGTACGAACTGAAGCTTGATTAAGGCCATAGGCCCTCGCTATATCCACCACACGTGAGTTACTCTTAAGCTTGTCTAATATCTCAATTTTCTTCGTAACTCCTAGACTTAAACGCTTAAACCTTTTCTTGCCACTTTCCGCAACACTGGTATGCCTACTGGGTGCCTTGCTTGCTTGGCAGATACAAGATATGGCAATTAAAAGATCTAAACTCAATCCACAAACATAAACATAAACACAGCTAGCTCTTAGCAGAGAATGGTTCTACACACATATGAACCGAAGGCTGGGACAAGGCTGGTGGGGGTGGAAGGGGATGGCAGTAGGTCTTCCCCGTTGACTCCATGGTCTAACCCACAGCCAGGCAAAGGCCTGAGTTGGGGAAATATTCCACCTTACCTTACCTTTGATATACCTTTGAAGAGTTTCGAGAGTTTAAGTACTCTCGGAGCCCGGCCATGGGCCAGGCTCATCTGGTGCTTGCCTGGTCATCCAAACTGTTGATGCTGGAGGCCCTCTGCCCCACATTTCCATCACAGCCTGGTTGATCTGGCACCTGGTGAAGATACTTGTCCAGTTTCCTCTTGAAGGCTTCTACACTTGTTCCAGCCGTGTTTCTGACATCTTCTGGAAAGATGTTGAATAGTCTGGGACCCCGGATGTTGATACAGTGTTCCCTTATTGTCCCCATCGCACCCCTGCTCCTCACTGGGTTAATTAATTTTACACTTCCTCCCATATCTCTCACTCCAGTATGTTGTTATGGCAGTGTGCAGATTTGGGACCATGCCCTCGAGTAGTTTCCAGGAATATATTATCATGTATCTCTCTCTCCTCCGCTCCAATGAGTACATGATCAAGACTTAAAGGCAACCTCAGTAATTTAGGTGCTTTACTGGCTCAATGTGAACCATAAATGATCTCTATATTGTTCCAGCTTTGCTATTTCTCCTGCTATGAACAGGGCCGTCAGCACTGAGCAATATTCTAAGTGAGGGAGCACTAGCGATTTGAAGAGTGTCACCATCGGCATTATTTCCCTTGTTTTGAAAGTTCTCAATACCCACCCCGTCATCTTCCTGGCTGTTGTGATCTTTGTCTTATGTTCCTTAAAAGAAAGGTCAACTGACATAATTATTTCCAAGTCCTTTACGTGTTCCTTTCGTTCTATTTAGTGACCCTCTTGAGTTTTGTATAGTGTTCCATTTGAGTTCTTCATTCTTTCCATACCTAAGCAGCTGGAACTTATCACCATTGAACGTCATGTTAAATAACAAAAAAAGGCACAATACTGTGACTGGAACAATACACAAATAACCCGCACATAGAAGAGAGGAGCTTACGACGACGTTTCGGTCCGACTTGGAACATTTACAAAGTCACACTAACAAAAAGAAGAGAAGAAGGGAGACAGCCCTGCAAACCCAAACATCGCCCGCGCTGCCAGACGAACGCCTAACCCAATCTAAAGGAAATAAAGCCTCCTCCATAGCTTCACTAGTGATACTATGAGCGGAAATCGCAGAGGAAACAACAACAGTACCAAGAAACCAACGCTAAGGACTTTGAAAGACAACATGTCTACACAACAGAAAGCCGGTGCATCAACATCCCCCCAAACCCCCGCCCGGACCCCGACGACAACAATAACATCACCCACCATGGCTGACTCTCCCACCAACCCCACCAGCTTCGTAGGATTCCTTCCTGGGCACCAAGGTATGACTACTCCTGATACTATTAGGGAATACATCTTTGCCCTTGAAGCTGAAAACAAAGACATCAAAGCAAAACTAGTGAAATATGAATCCAAGTTAACTAACCTCGAGATCAAGATCCAAAACCTTGAAGAGAAGATTACATCGGGAAGTACTGACACACAAAATACTCTACAAACAGTTATAACCAGTCACACCGATCAAATAACAACTCTGAATATGAAGGTGGAAGAAGCAATCAAGGACTGGAATAACAACATGCACACTGACTTGATGAATATCTTGATTTTCAAGATGACAAAACCGAACAAGATAACTTGTCTGATGCAGTTATAATAAACAGCAACCACATTCCCAGAGACATAACTCAATCCCAGTGCAAGGAAACTGCTATCAACATATTACAAGACCACCTACAAGTTAATGTGCAAAGGAATGAAATCAAGGAAACACGATTGCTAGGAAAACAAGGTAAACCTAGTATAATGATCAGACTTCATTCATATGATACAAAAAGAACCTAACTAAATCAGCAATTACAATGAAATGTGGAGTATACATCAACGAAAGTGCCTAACCAGGAAACGTCAAAACCTTCTGTTTAGGCTGAGAAAACTTAAACTGGAGAACAAAATCCATCAGTGCTTGCTCGTGATGGGAAAATACTAGTTCGAAAAGTATCAACAGGTCAGCAATTTTCTATATCAAACGAACGTGATCTCACCAACTTCCTTAGACAAGCTGACATTACCATTACTGATTAGCCTATTGTCCTCAACACATAATATACGGTGGTGTATTAGTGTATGTTACTACTACTTTGTGAAATTTTTGTACTAACTTTATACTAGCTAGTACCAACTACCTCATACACTATGTACTTTACTTTTAGTGCTATTACTTGCTTCAACTTTATAATATAAATCAAATCTTGCTTCTAAGTTAATTTTATATCATATTTACTATCTGTCCATTTAATTTAATCCCCATTTATATATTCTCTTGAAATAGTTCCCAGCAAATAAATACCTAGTACTGCCTTTCATCCAATAATTCCTTTTACTTAAGGTGCTAATTCTGGTGCTAAAGTGTTTTACTCTTTTAATTTACTATTATATTCCCTAAAGTGTTAACTCGTAATTAAGGTGCTATTTTTGGTGCTAAAGTATTTTACTCTTTTTATTTACTATTATATTCCCTAAAGTGTTAACCCTCATTGTTTACTATTATATTCCCTAGATTTTATCTTAAAAAAAAAAATATCTAACTGCCACAGTTCTTTTATTAATTTTTATTATAATAATTAAGGTGCTAACTCAGGTACTAATTTACTTTACTTTCATTGTTT
>WNWK01039205.1:0-17561 GCA_009830355.1 Cherax destructor
CTCCTCCTTCTTCCATCTCTAATGTGGTCCACATCCTGCATCTTTGTCTTCCAAAACGCTGGAAGCTATCTCAGAATATATTACAGAGACTGGAACGTTGATGGACACCGCTCCACCTCTGGTTCCTCCTCCTTTCTCTTCTCCATCTACACCCTCCTTCTTTCACAGCATCCCATCTTCTCTGCTTAAAAGTCTTCCGCTGCCTCCACACGTGGACTTTTCTAACCCTAGTCCATAGATACCTCTAACTTCAACTTATATCTTTCTCTCCATACATCATGGTGTATTTGCAGTGGAATATCCGAGGCATCAGGGGTAACCAGGGTGAGCTTCAGGTGTTGCTCTCCCAGTTTTCTCCTGTTGGGGTCTGTTTGCAAGAACCCAAATTACAATCTGCTGTTATCCGTCCCTTTTCGGGCTATGATTTGTTATATTCATTGGATTCTTTTTCTGATGGATCCTTTAACGAAAGTGCTCTTCTTATACACACTGGTATTCCATACCATCAGCTCTATGTTAATTCTTCTCTACATTACACTGCAGCCCGTATCCACTTGAATAAGTGGTATACACTCTGTTCTTTATATCTCTCCCCTTCTCGGGCATTGTCTATCGCAGATATTGATTTTCTGGTCTCTTCCTTGCCGCCACCCCTTCTGTTACTTGGCGATTTTAACGCACACCATTTTCCCTGGGGGAGGGGGGGGGTTGCACTGTGACTCCCGTGGTTTTCAGTTGGAGGTATTTCTTGCTTCTTTCCCCTTCCATGTTTTAAATACGGGTACTCCCACCCATTTTGATCCTCGAACTCATTCTTTATCTTGCATCGATCTCTCCATCTGCTCTTCCTCAACTGTCTTTGACTTCACCTGGTCTGTCCTACCGGACTTACATGACATTGATCATTTCCCAATCATCCTCATGTCCCCTTCATATTCTCCACCTCCTCGTAGCCCACGCTGGCAATATTTGACCGGGCAAAATGGGACCTTTACGCACATCTTACTGCCTTTCATGAGGCTCCTTCCTCGTCCTCCATTGATGAGGTTTTACATCTCTTCTCGTCCTCCATCTTAACCGCAGCTTCACATTCTATCCCCCAAACCTCGGGCAAGCATTCTCAGAAGTGCGTGCCTTGGTGGTCTGTTGCTTGTGCTCTGGCAGTACGTTTGAAACGTGCTGCGTGTGGCAGGTACTGGTATAACAGAAGCACAGAGAGACTCCTTGATTTTAAGCAGAGGAGAGCAATTGCTCGCCTTATCATACACAACGCTAAACGCACTTGCTGGCAGGATTATGTTTCCACCGTCTCTTCGGCTTCCTTGATGAGTGCAGTCTGGAAGAAAGTGCAGAAATTGAGTGGTAAATTCTCCCCCAACACGGCTCCTGTTCTTCGGGTTGCCGGTGTCGATATAGCACACTTTCTTGCTGTTTCCACTGAAATTGGTAATCATCTGGTTCGCATTTCGCAGGGGCTCCATATATGCCCCTTTCTTCTAAGTCTGCCAGCGAGTTAAAGCCCTTAGATTTTTCTTCTCTCAGAGAAGAATCTTATAATGTGCCTTTTACCCTTCAAGAACTGAAGGCAACACTCTCTGCTTGCCGATCATTGGCAGCTGGGCCAGACGGCATGCATATTCGTATGCTACAGCATTTACATCAGTCTGCTCTTGCTGTCCTCTTACGACTCTTTAATCTTATATGGTGTTATTCCCCAGCTGTGGAAGTCTCTCCTAGATACCCTAAAGACAACCTTTTCCTGTATTATTCTTACTGAAACCTTGCTTAAGTAGGCCACAACAGATATATACTCAATACCAGGATACACTGCAATCCACTACTGCAGACCAAACCAAATTGGGGGTGGTATTGCAATCTATTACTCCAAAGAACTGTCTTGTTTTAACACTACCTGCTTTAACAATGAATGCGGAGAATATATCTTTGCAAATTTTGCTGAAAAAAACCTTAAGACTCCTATAACAATCGGTGCCATTTACCGGATGCCTCATACTAATAATACCAATTTTAGCGATAAATTAAAGACACTAATAACACATAACCAAATGAACAAGCACCACCTTTTCATAGCTGGAGACTTCAACATTAACCTAGGCCTCACAGATGACCAGCCAGTAACTGACTTCATCAACAATATGAACAACACACTTTTCATACCAACTATTACTAAACCAACCAGGCTGACTGAGACAAGTGCAACCCTAATTGACCATATTTGGACCAATATACTAGCCCCCTTTAAATCAGGGATAATTACAGACAACACTACGGACCACTACCACACCTTCCTCTTAACAAACATTAATAAACCACCACTGGAATACAACAAAGTTTACTTTTGACTTCATGACGAGGCCTCCATAAGTAACTTCACAGCAGAGCTAGGGTTGGTTGACTGGTCTACTGAATTCTCCAATGCCACTGGTATCGATGATTGCACAGACATATTTCTTAATAAATTGCTTAGACTATGCAACAAACACTGTCCCATAAAAATGAAACAGGTAACGAACAAGCGGCTAGGTTGCCCATGGCTAACTAACAGCATACTAAGATCCATTGATAAGAAACATCAATATAAAAAGCAATATAGACAGGCCCTAATACACAAAAATACTATTAAACACTATGCATCAGTTATCACCAAACTAATAAGAAAGGCCAAGCAATTGTACTATTCCAGCAGATTTACCGAAACAAGAAAAAACATAAAAAAGACCTGGAAAACACTCTCTCAGATTCTGGGCACCCACAAACTGAAAAAAACTAGGGATATTGTCCTGAGTAAACCAAATGAAACACAACTACAGCCTATTGATACAGCTAACAAGTTAAATAACTTCTTCTCAACCATAGGATCAAATCTCGCCAGTAAAATCCCAGGTACCAATGCCCAAGCAAGTGATTACTTAGATGGAAATTTCCCAACCTCCTTCTATCTTGCACCTACCGAGCCCACTGAAGTCACCATGATAATAAAGTTACTTAAGAATAAATCAGGGAATCTGTCTCGTGTCCCACCACTATTGTACAAGCGAGCGGCTCATGTCCTTTCACATCCTATTTCATTACTTTTTAACAAATCATTAGAAACTAGCACTTTCCCGACACTACTCAAAACAGCAAGGGTTACACCAATACACAAAGGTGGTGACCCCACAGATGTAAATAACTACAGGACAATCTCGAACTTACCGTTGCTATCCAAAATTTTTGAGAAACTTGTGCACAAGAGATTATATTCGTTTATTACAGTACAAAACGTACTCAACCCCTGCCAATTTTGCTTTAGAAAAAACAAAAACACAAACGATGCAATTGTAAAAATGCTGGACCTACTTTACACAGCACTTGAAAACAAGGAATATCCGCTAGGACTCTTTATTGACCTAAGGAAAGCTTTTGATACAGTAGACCACGGCATCCTACTCCAAAAACTTGACCATTACGGTATAAGAGACCACACTCTTATGTATTTCAAATCTTATCTTACTAACAGGTATCAATACGTCACCATTAAAGACAACTTCATCTACACGACCACTTGATATTGGAGTACCACAGGGAAGTGTCATTGGTCCCCTGCTCTTCCTCCTATACATCAATGATCTTCCCAACGTATCCCAACACCTGAAATCGATTCTCTTTGCTGATGATATGACTTATGTCATGTCCCACCCAAATCTTGCCTCACTCAACACCATTGTTAATGAAGAGCTACTAAAAATATCAACCTGGATGACAGCCAACAAACTTACACTTAACACTGACAAAATCTTCTTCATTATGTTTGGTAACAGAACAGGTGTTGCACAACTGAACATAATGATTGACAACACTCCTATTGCTAAACACAATGAGGGCAAATTCCTGGGCCTACACCTGGAGAGCAACTTGAATTTCAGCACCCATATC
Source organism: Cherax destructor (assembly GCA_009830355.1). Taxonomy (NCBI): domain Eukaryota; kingdom Metazoa; phylum Arthropoda; class Malacostraca; order Decapoda; family Parastacidae; genus Cherax; species Cherax destructor. Next base: position 3,937 of record WNWK01039205.1, read on the forward strand.
AACCACATAGCAAAAAAAGTATCCAAAACGGTTGGGATCCTCTCCGTTACTATGTACCACAATCAGCCCTACTCACACTATACTATTCACTCATCTATCCCTACCTCACCAATGCCATATGTGCTTTGGGATCAACAGCAACAACTCACTTAAAAAAAATATTAACTCTAGAAAAAGCTGCAGTAAGAATTATCACGCAATCCAATCCCAGGCAACACCCCCCACTCTTCAAAGACCTAAATTTACTCACTGTTCAGAACATCCACACTTACTACTGTGCAACCTACATGTACAGAACCATAAATTCCAATATTAACCCTGAACTAAAACGCTTTCTTGATAGTTGTGACAGAACCCATAGACACAATACCAGACACAAAAATCTCTATGACATTCCCCGTGTCCGGCTAAATCTATACAAACGTTCAATGTGCATTAAAGGGTCTAAAATCTGGAACTCCCTACCTGAAAACTCCAAAACTGCAGACTCTGCCACCATTTTCAACACTATCATTAAAAACATCTTATCTCACTAACACACCCCACCATCACCTAAACATACACACACACACACACACACACATCCTCCTCATCTACACCAACACTGACCCAAAGGACAGTATACATAAAATCCTTAATATAGTTATTGTCTAATAAATCTGAAACTAGTCTTAAGTTTGCCTGATTTACTCCAATATTGGAGCTTTAATAGAAACTGTGTCACATGCCAAGACAAAACCATTCTTATTACTAATTTTTTTACAATATAAACATTCTAAACTACCCCACTATGGTAAATCTATTTAATCATTTGAAATTTGTATTCATATGTAATTTGTAATATAGATTAAGAACTAGTATTAAGTCTGGCCGAAATGCCTAGCATGCCCAGGCATGCTAGGCATGCTAACGGCCATCTTTGTAATTATAGTCCTTAAATTTTTACAGAGAAATAAAGCATCTTGAATCTTGAAGTACACGATAGTATATACCTGGAAAGTACTCGAGGTCCTGGTCTCATACTAGAGTGAGGGATATGGGAGGAAGTGCAAAATAAGCCCAGTGAAAAGCAGAAGTGCGATGGGCACAATAAGGAAACACTGTATCAACATCCGTGGCCCCAGATTATTCACCATATTACCAGATGATATAAGACACACTACTGGAACAAGGGTAGACGCCTCCAAGAGGAAGCTAGACAAATATCTTCACTAGGTGCCAGATCAACTAGGCTGTGATGGATATGTGGGGCAGCAGGCCTCAGGCAACAACAGCCTGGTTGACCAGGCTAACACCAGACGAGCTTGGCTCGGTGAATGAGGGAGGAGGAAAGTGTGTGAAGGAAAGAGACAGAGCTGATTTATTCACAGTAGTGTGAGTGAATGATGGAATGAATGAGTGCTGAATAAACTGAGTGAGTAGTAAGTGAGTTGAATATGTTAGTTGCTGGATAAATAGAAGGATAAGTTGAAATTTTAAAATGTGTATTAGTCAGTGGTACTTTGTGAGAATGTCAGTAAACAAAGTTTGTGTACATGTGGATCAGAAGATGGCTAAGTTGAGGACAGAAATAATAACAAAAACACGATTGAAAAAAGAGACAAATGTAATTGTTATCCTTTGTTGACAACTTTTCACCCATTCTTTGTGCTATATACCAAGTCATTAACTGATGGCGACTTGATAAAGCCCACTGTATGGGCAAAACCTCGTCAATAAAGGATCCATTATATGGTATCTAAATATTTTTTTCGTAAGTGAGATACGTTTTGGCAGAGTGATTGTGAGTGTTTATTTACATAATTGTAATTTCCAACTGAGTTTGAGAGAACTGAGCTCCAGCTCTAGCTTCCACAACTTAACTAACAACTAACTGACGCAGGCTGGGTCACCATCTGGAGAAGACCCGGGCCGGGAGAGTACCGTCGAATCAACAACAACAACAACAACTGACGCAAAATACCCATGTTTGAAATCTACTTCAACAATATAATTCCTCAATTTACTCCATTTCTTAACCTATTTTAAGCAGAAAATATTTCCTAATAACTCAGTAGTTCATGTACAGTGTTAGTCATGGCTTTATGACGGGTGAGCGCCCCGGCATAATGCCATGACGAAAATAAAAGGCCTACCATACAGGGGGTCTTTTTTCGTCAGTCCATTATGCCGGGTAGCAGCCATTAGCACAGTGACTCCTCAGTGCTCACGTGGCTGCCGTGGTGAGAGGAAGTGTTACACTTTTATTTCTTATCCGCCCCATCTTTTGTCTGGTGTTCCCTTTGGTTTTGGGGCTATACTTGTTTGATTATGGGTGAAAGGAAGTCTTTAACACCTGAAGCTCTAGCTCAAATCATAGGGCTTCACAAAGCTGAGCACCAGGCGAAAGAAATAGTGGAGAATGTTGGTGTGTGTGTGAGCGTTCAGTGAGGAACTGGGTGCAGCGTTTCAAGGCTGGTGGCGGTGTTACCGTCTGCCAAACCTCGGCCTGGCCCTGCAAGAAGACATCTGTTCGTACCTTAACTGTGTTAAAGATGCAGTTAGAGAGTACACCTAAGATAACTGCTAGAGAATTGAAAGAAAAGAACCCACATCTTCTCTCAGAGGTGTCTGTAAGAACTGTTAACAGACGTGTGTCAGACCTGGGCTACAGTAGTCACCGTCAGGTTAAGAAACTGATCCTCTCCAAGCCACAAAAGAAACGTAGGCTGGATTATGCAAAGAAATATCTTCACTGGACTCCTCAACAGTGGTCTGAAGCACTTTGATGAAACAACCTTCACCGTCACCTGTAACCGTGCGGGACATGTGTACCAGCCCAGAGGTAGTGATCCACTTGACCCACGCTACACCTGTGGACCACCAAACACCCAGACTTGCTCATAGTTTGGGAGTGTTTCAGTGCTCAGAGTGTTGGTGAACTCATTGTTCTTCCCAAAAACCAGTATATGAACCAGTATAATTACCTGGAGTTATTGTGTGACAATTTACCTGAGGTCTTTGACAAGTGTTGGGATAGTTTTTATGCAGGACGGTGCACCGTGTTGTACCGTCAAATCTGTAGTTCAGTGGCTTAAGGACTGTGAAGTGAGGTTCTTTAATGATTTGCCAGGCAATTCCCCAGACCTAAACCCTATTGAGAATCTCTGGTCAATAGTGAAATGAAGTTTACTGGGCCAGGATATCAGTTTCATCCCACGGCTGGAGGCTGCTCTACATGAGGCATGGAATAATATACCTCTCCAAACCCTCAAGAATTTGTGTGAGAGTCTTCCTACACGGCTGAGGGACGTGATTAGAGGTAATGGATGCAGCGCCAAGTATTAAAACCTCAATAAGTGTGCAGATATATATATTGTAATCTTTCATGGTATATGTTTATGTTTTGGTGCATGTGTGGGGGAGGGGCAGCATAATACCGTGACTAGCACAGTAGTTTAACATTCCAGGTATATAGCTCATCTCTGTCTACCCTATCTATATCCTGGAGTATTTTGTACGTCGTGATAAGTTCCCTATTGTTTTTAGTTCCTCCAGTGACTTAAGATCTAACTCTCATATACTCTCCATATAGCCAGTTGTGAGGGAAGAGTTCACTAGATAAGAGTGGTCGTATGAATGAGTGGTGGAGGCAGCAAAAGTGGTCGTATGATTGTTCTGAATGGAGTGTGTGAGTCGTTACCTTTAATTTCCCCCTTTTTCCACACTGGGAGTTAAGAAGGGACTCTCCTGACAGATGAACATTACTTTTTCCACACTGGGAGTTAAGAAGGGACTCCTGACAGATGAACATTACTTTTTCCACACTGGGAGTTAAGAAGGGACTCCTGACAGATGAACATTACTTTTTCCACACTGGGAGTTAAGAAGGGACTCTCCTGACAAATGAACATTACTTTTTCCACACTGGGAGTTAAGAAGGGACTCCTGACAGATGAACATTACTTTTTCCACACTGGGAGTTAAGAAGGGACTCTCCTGACAGATGAACATTACTTTTTCCACACTGGGAGTTAAGAAGGGACTCCTGACAGATGAACATTACTTTTTCCACACTGGGAGTTAAGAAGGGACTCCTGACAGATGAACATCACTTGGCTTTCTGCTCTCATCAAGTCTGTAAGTATGGAGTTTCACTCTTGGTTATTTGTTATATCATGTTGGATTTACAATTAATTTAATGTAGACAAAAGTTCTAAATGTTGTAGAATGTTTTAGTCTGTTTTAAGTGGATCTGATTTGACTTACATATTTTAACATAATTTTCTTAGTCCTCACCATTTCTTTTAAATGCTTTCAGCCTATCACGTGAGTGACTGCTTGTCTGGATTGCAATTTTTGTGTTTTTCCACTCTGGCTGTTCAGGTCGGGTCACCCGACACAGGCGAGACAAAACAGGCAGCGGGATCTACGCATAGATCCGAAACGTGAAATATTATTAATTATATCAAGGGAGCTCTATCGTTCCTGTACACCTTGGCCAGATCTACGTCCTCATCTTGTATTGAACTCTACAGTTCCTCTTCCCTTGTTGCTGATAAGATGTTTTCTTCAAACCGTCCTACAGCCTGACTCCAGTTGTTACTCCACCTACCTTTCATCGTGGTGAATTCTGGCGATTCTACTGCGTGTTTTTTTAGTTTAATATCTTTATTATGCACCCCATACCCATCCTGTGGGCGGTAGTCAAAAGATTACAAAGTTTTGATAGCTGAACAAGTTACAAAGGTAATGAATTCACAAGTTACAAAGGTAATGAACTCCTGCTTCAGATGGATCTTCAAAGGAATCATGTACCTCAGTTCTTACCGAATCTCTATACTTTTGGGGGTAGTCTTATGTTTTCCTCACAAGTCACAATAGTCACGACCATCAGTGGTCACCTTACATCATCAACAGCTTCTCGTTCCAAACTACCAAGTGATTCCTAAGATGTGTCCACAACATCGGCACAGTGGAAGTCCATCCATCCACTAACTATTTTTATGTATATATAAGTTTTGATTCACAATATTTATTTATATAGCATCTTAATTTTTCATTATTTGGTTCAAATAGGAATAGTTCATGTTTAATGAGTTTTGCATACTATTGCTAAAATTGTTTATCTTATTATAATTTATTTTTCTATATTTTATTGTGACAGGGTCTGATAGGGCAGTCACATCCTTCACACCAGTTCATCCTTATCTGAGGTCTCAGTCTTGACGCTCTCCATTGGACTTTTTCCAGCTTCACTTTGTTTTGTTAGGCATGGGTTCCACACAGGTACTTCAGCATGGGTTCCACACATGTACATGGGTTCCACACATGTACATGGGTTGCACACATGTACATGGGTTCCACACATGTACTTCAGCATGGGTTCCACACAGGTACTTCATCATGGGTTCCACACATGTACTTCAGCATGGGTTCCACACAGGTACTTCAGCATGGGTTCCACACATGTACTTCAGCATGGGTTCCACACAGGTACTTCAGCATGGGTTCCACACAGGTACTTTAGCATAGGTTCCACACATGTACTTCAGCATGGGTTCCACACAGGTACTTCAGCATGGGTTCCACACAGGTACTTCAGCATGGGTTCCACACAGGTACTTCAGCATGGGTTCCACACATGTACTTCAGCAAGGGTTCCACACAGGTACTTCAGCATGGGTTCCACACAGACACATAGACAGACACATAGAAAGGAATGAGCTTATCAACGACGGCCAACACGGTTTCAGGGACGGGAAATCCTGTGTCACAAACCTACTGGAGTTCTATGACAGGATGACAGCAATAAGGCAAGAGAGAGAGGGGTGGGTAGATTGCATATTCTTGGATTGTAAGAAGGCGTTTGACACAGTTCCACACAAGAGATTAGTGCAGAAGCTGGAGGACCAGGCAGGGGTAACAGGGAAGGCACTACATTGGATCAGGGAATAACTTTCAGGAAGACAGCAGCGAGTAATGGTACGTGGCGAGGTGTTAGAGTGGGCGCCGGTTACGAGCGGGGTTCAACAGGGGTCAGTCCTGGGACCAGAGCTGTTTCTGGTATTTGTGAACGACATGACGGAAGGAATAGACTCCGAAGTGTCCCTGTTTGCAGATGATGTGAAGTTGATGAGAAGAATTCAATCGGACGAGGACCAGGCAGAACTACAAAGAGATCTGGACAGGCTGCAAGCCTGGTCAGCAACTGGCTCTGGAGTTCAACCCCACCAAGTGCAAAGTCATGAAGATTGGGAAGGGCAAAGAAGACCGCAGACGGAGTACAGCTTAGGGGGCCAGAGACTGCAAACCTCAATCAAGGAAAAAGATCTTGGGGTGAGTATAACACCAGGAACATCTCCCGAGGCGCACATCAACCAAATAACTGCTGCAGCATACGGGCGCCTAGCAAACCTAAGAACAGCATTCCGACATCTTAATAAAGAATCGTTCAGGACCCTGTACACTGTGTACGTTAGGCCCATACTGGAGTATGCAGCACCAGTTTGGAACCCACACCTAGCCAAGCATGTGAAGAAGCTCGAGAAAGTGCAAGGTTTGCAACAAGACTAGTCCCGGAGCTAAGGGGTATGTCCTACGAGGAGGTTAAGGGAAATCGACCTGACGACACTGGAGGACGGGAGAGATAGGGGGGACATGATAACAACATATAAGATTCTGAGAGGAATTGACAAAGTGGACAGAGACAGAATGTTCCAGAGATGGGACACAACAACAAGGGGACACAGTTGGAAGTTGAAGACTCAGATGAATCACAGAGATGTTAGGAAGTATTTCTTCAGTCACAAAGTTGTCGGGAAGTGGAATAGTTTAGGAAGCGATGTAATGGAGGCAGGCTCTATACATAGCTTTAGCAGAGGTATGATAAAGCTCATGGCGCAGGGAGAGTGACCCTGCAGCAGCTAGTGAAGAGGCGGGGCCAGGAGCTTTGACTCGACCCCTGCAACCACAATTAGGTGAGTACAATTAGGTGAGTACAGGGATATAAGCCACAGTGCCGTGTCTTCCTTTGCATATGACAACCGAATCTGTATGACAGTGTCCACCGTTGAAGACACTGCAAGACTCCAAGCAGACATAAACCAAATCTTTAAATGGGCTGCAGAAAACAATATGAAGTTCAATGATGAGAAATTTCAATTACTCAGATACGGAAAACGTGAGGAAATTAAAATCTCATCGGAGTACAAAACTAATTCCAACCACACAATTGAGCGAAAAACTAATGTCAAAGACCTGGGAGTGATCATGACAGAGGATCTCACCTTCAAGGACCATAACTCCGTAGCAATCGCATCTGCTAGAAAAATGACAGGATGGATAATGAGAACCTTCAAAACCAGGGATGCAAAGCCCATGTTGACACTTTAGAAATCGCTTGTTCTATCTAGGCTGGAATATTGCTGCACACTAACTGCACCTTTCAAGGCAGGTGAAATTGCTGACCTTGAAAATGTGCAGAGAACCTTCACGGCCTTCAGGGCCGTGTAAAACTTATCTTGGGTGTGATTTACAGGCCCCCAAATCTTGATAGGGAGTGCAGTAAACTTCTATGGGATGAAATTCGTAAGGCATCTACATATGAAAATGTTGTGCTAATGGGAGATTTCAACTTTAGACAAGTTGACTGGAGCAATTTGACAGGAAATTTAGAGTCAAGTGACTTTCTTGATACAATTCAGGATTGTTTTTTGAAACAGTTGGTGACAGAACCAACTAGAGGAAATAACCTGCTAGACTTGGTTCTTGCCAGCAGGGAATCACTAGTTAATAATCTTCAGGTTAATGATGAGCTTGGGGAAAGTGATCACAAATCACTCAGTTTTAATATATCATGGAATTACCCTAATAATGGCAATCAAGTCTCTGTCCCTGACTTCCGCCTGGCTGATTTCATAGGACTGAAAAATTACCTGGGTGGGCTGAACTGGAATGACCTGACAGTGGGTCAGGTAGGTGGTGATTGCCAATATGACGTTTTCAGAGAATAGTTCTAGCTGCTCAGACAACTTATGTTCCTAATAGGAAATCAGATCAAACAAAAATGATCCTAAGTGGATGAACAATAGATTAAAACATCTCATTGGTCAAAAGAGAGCATATATAGGCGAATCAAAAGAGGAGAGGGGCAATTAAGTAATCAATATATTCAGTTAAAGAGAGAAATAAAAAGGGAATAAGAAAAGCAAAAAGAGACTATGAGGTTAAAGTTGCAAGAGAATCGAAGACTAACCCAAAGGATTTTCAGGTATACAGAAGTAAGATTAGGGACAAGATAGGCCCACTCAAAAGTTACTCAGGTCAGCTCACCGTCAGTGATAAGGAAATTTTAGAATTTTTAACACTTACTTCCTCTCAGTTTTTACACAGGAAGATACTAGCGATATTCCAGAAATAATAAATTATGTAGAACAGGACGATAGTAAACTATACACGATTAGGGTCACAAGTGACATGGTCCTTAGACAAATAGATAAATTAAAACCTAACAAATCCCAGGCCCTGATGAACTGTAGCAAGGGTTCTAAAGGAATGTAAAGAGGAGCTTAGCAAACCTATGGCTAATCTTTTCAACATATCACTGCAAACTGGCATGGTGCCAGATAAGTGGAAAATTGCAAATGTAATACCTATTTTCAAAGCAGGTGACAGGTCCTTAGCTTCGAACTATAGACCAATAAGCTAACCTCCATAGTGGAAAATTTATGGAATCAATAATAGCCGAGGAAATTTCCCGTAGCCATCAATGAATCTCAGCACGGTTTACGAAAGGGCGTTCCTGCCTTACAAATTTAATAACTTTTTCACTAAGGTATTTGAGGAGGTAGATCATGGTAATGAATATGATGTTGTGTATATGGACTTCAGTAAGGCTTTTGATAGAGTCCACATCAGAGACTATTGAGGAAAATTAAGGCACACGGAATAGGAGGAGAAATTTTTCCTGGATAGAAGCATGGTTGACAAATAGGCAGCAGAGAGTTTGCATAAATGGGGAGAAATCAAGTGGGGAAGTGTCACAAGCGGTGTTCCACAGGGTCAGTATTGGGCCCCTTGTTGTTCACAATCTACATAAACGACATAGATGAGGGAATAAATAGCGACATAAGCAAGTTTGCCGATGACACCAAAATAGGCCGTCCAATTCATTCAAATGAGGACATTAGAGCACTCCAGGAAGATTTGAATAGACTGATGCATTGGTCGGAGAAGTGGCAGATGCAGTTTAATATAGATAAATGCAAAGTTCTAAATATTGGACAGGACAATAACCATGCCACATATAAACTAAATAATGTAGATCTTAATACTACTGATTGCGAAAAGGATTTAGGAGTTCTGGTTAGCAGTAATCTAAAACCAAGACAGCAGTGCATAAGTGTTCGCAATAAAGCGAACAGAATCTTGCTTCATATCAAGAAGCATAAATAATAGGAGTCCTCAGGTTGTTCTTCAACTCTATATATCCTTGGTTAGGCCTCATCTAGATTATGCTGCACAGTTTTGGTCACCGTATTACAGAATGGATATAAATGCTCTGGAAAACGTACAAAGGAGGATGACTAAGTTGATTCCATGTATCAGAAATCTTCCCTATGAGGATAGACTTGAGGCCCTGAATCTGCACTCTCTAGAAAGACGTAGAATTAGGGGATATGATTGAGGTGTATAAATGGAAAACAGGAATAAATAAAGGTGATGTAAATAGCGTGCTAAAAATATCTAGTATTGACAGGACTCGCAGCAATGGCTTTAAGTTGGATAAATTCAGATTCAGGAAGGATATAGGAAAGCATTGGTTTGGTAATAGAGTTGTCGATGAGTGGAACAAACTCCCGAGTACAGTTATAGAGGCTAAAACGTTGTGTAGTTTTAAAAATAGGCTAGATAAATATATGAGTGGGTGCGGGTGGGTGTGAGTTGGACCTGACTAGTTTGTGCTACTAGGTCAGATGCCGTGCTCCTTCCTTAAGTGGATGTAACCTGACCTGGCTGGGTCGGGGCATTGGCTTAAGCCGGTGGGAGACTTGGACCTGCCTCGCATGGGCCAGTAGGCCTGCTGCAGTGTTCCTTCTTTCTTATGTTCTTATGTTCTTATGAGAAAGTGCAAAGGTTTGCAACAAGACTAGTCCCGGAGCTAAGGGGTATGTCCTACGAGGGGAGGTTAAGGGAAATCGACCTGACGACACTGAAGGACAGGAGAGATAGGGGGGACATCATAACAACATATAAGATACTGAGAGGAATTGACAAAGTGGACAGAGACAGAATGTTCCAGAGATGGGACACAACAACAAGGGGACACAGAGATGTTAGGAAGTATTTCTTCAGTCACAGAGTTGTCGGGAAGTGGAATAGTTTAGGAAGCGATGTAGTGGAGGCAGGTTCCATACATAGGTGAGTACAACTAGGTGAGTACAACTAGGTGAGTACACCTAGGTGAGTACAACTAGGTGAGTACAACTAGGTGAGTACAACTAGGTGAGTACAACTAGGTGAGTACAACTAGGTGAGTACACCTAGGTGAGTACAACTAGGTAAGTACAACTAGGTGAGTACACCTAGGTGAGTACACCTAGGTGAGTACACCTAGGTGAGTACACACTCACGAGGTTAAGCTGGTAACGTTTGGAACAGACACCAGCTTCCTCTATGACGCACACACATACCAAACACACAAACCACTCATCCCAAATCTACACACACACAATCACACACAACACAACCACACACACAACACAATCACACACAACACAACCACACACACAACACAACCCCACACACAACACAACCCCACACAGAACACAACTACACACAGAACACAACTACACACAGAACACAACTACACACACACAACACAACCCCACACACAAAACAACCACACACACAACACAACCCCACACACAACACAACCACACACAGAACACAACTACACACAGAACACAACTACACACACACAACACAACCCCACACACAACACAACCCCACACACAACACAACCCCACACACAACACAACACCACACACAACACAACCCCACACAACAACCCCACACACAACACAACCACACACACAACACAACCACACATACAACACAACCACACACACAACACAACCACACATACAACACAACCCCACATACAGACAACACAAACACACACACACACAACACAACACAACTACACACACACAACACAACCACACACACACACAACACAACCACACACACAACACAACCACACACACAACACAACCACACACACAACACAACCACACACAACACAACCACACATACAACAACACAACCCCACACACAACACACACCTCCACACACAACACAACCACACACAACACAACCACACAACAACACAACACACACACAACACAACCACACAACAACACAACCACACAACACACACAACCACACACACAACACAACCACACATAACAACACAACCCACACACAAACAACACAACCACACACACCAACACAACCCACACACAACACAACCACACACACAACACAACCACACACACAACACAACCACACACACAATCCCACACACAACACAACCAACACAACACAACCACACACACAACACAACCACACACACACACAACACACACACAACCACACACACACAACACAACCACACACACACACAACACAACCACACACACACACAACCACACACAACACAACACACACACACACAACACAACACACACAACACAACACACACACACACAACACAACACAACACAACCACACACACAACACAACACACACACACACAACACAACACACACAACACACACACACAACACAACCACACACAAAACAACACACACAACACACACACACACACAACACACACACACAACACAACCACACACACCACACACACACAACACAACCACACACACAACACAACACAACACAACCACACAACACAACACAACACACACACACACACAACACACACACACACACACACAACACAACCACACACACACACAACCACACACACACACACACAACACAACACACACACAACACAACCACACACACACACACACACACACACACACAACCACACACACACACACAACACAACCACACACAACACAACACACACACACACAACACACACACAACACAACCCACACACACACACACAACACACACACACACACACACAACCACACACACAACACAACACACACACAACCACACACACACAACACAACACAACACACACACACACAACACACACACAACCACAACACACACACAACACAACACACACACACACAACACAACCCACACACACACACACACAACACACACACAACACAACCACACACACAACACAACCACACACACAACACAACCAACACAACACAACACACACACAACACAACCACACACACAACACAACCACACACAACACAACCACACACACAACACAACCACACACACAACACAACCAACACACACACAACACACACACAACACAACACACACAACACAACCACACACAACACAACACACACACACACACAACACAACCACACACACAACACAACCACACACACACACACACACAACACAACCACACACACACAACACAACCACACACACAACACAACACACACACAACACAACACACACACACAACACAACCCACACACACAACACACCACCACACACAACACAACCACACACACAACACAAACACACACACACAACACACAACACAACACACCACACACAACACAACCACACACACAACACAACCACCACACACAACACAACACACACACACACAACACACACACAACACAACACACACACAACCAACCAACACACACAACCACACACAACACAACACACACACAACACAACACACACACAACCACACACACACACCACACCCACAACACAACCACACACACACACAACACAACCACAACACACACACACAACACACCACACACACAACACAACACACACACAACACAACCACACACACAACACAACCACACACACCACACACAACAACACAACACACACACAACACAACACACAACACAACACAACACACAACACAACACACACACACACAACACATACACAACACACACAACACAACACACACACACACAACACACAACCACACACACACAACACAACCAAAACACACACACACAACACACAAAACACACACAACAAAACAACACACAAAACAAAACACACACACACAAAAAAAAAAACACACAAAACACACAACAAAACAACCCCACACAAAACAACCCCACACAAAAAACACAACCACACAACACAAAACCCCACACAACACACAAAACAAAACAAACACACAAAACAACCACACACACACACAAACACAACACACAAAACACACAACAAAAAACCACAAAACAACCCCACAACACACACACACACACAACAAAACAACCCCACAAAAAACAACCACACACACAACAACCCCAAAACCCCACAAAAACACACACACACACAAAACAACACAAAACCCCACACACCCCAAAAAACAAAAACACACACACACAACAAAAAACCACACACAAAACACACACACA
>WNWK01039206.1:0-17560 GCA_009830355.1 Cherax destructor
TAGCCCTCACTGAAATCAAGCTCACAGGGATGATAACAGATGCCATTTTTCCAACAGGATATCAGATCTTGAGAAAAGACAGAGGGAACAGAGGGGGTGGAGGAGTGGCACAGCTGATTAAAAACTGATGGGATTTTGAGGAGCTGGAGAGAGGAGACAGAGGAGATGCAAGAGATTACATAATAGGAACGCTTCAGTCCGGAGGCCCCAAGGTGGTAATTGCAGTGATGTATAACCCACCACAGAACAGCAGGAGGCCAATGCAAGAGTATGATGAGAGTAATTGAGCTATGGTTGATACAATGGCCGAAGTGGCCAGAAGGGCTCATGCGAGTAGGGTGAAGCTACTGATCATAGGTGACTTCAACCACAAGGAAATCGATTGGGAGAACTTGGAGCCACATGGGGGCCAAAAAACGTGGAGAGTTAAGATGATAGAGGTGGTACTGGAAAGCCTCATGTAAGGGTAGTAAGGGACACTACCAGAGAGAGAGAGGAGAGGATGAACCAGCGAGACTGCACCTAGTATTCACCTTGAGTAGTGCAGATATTGAGGACATCACTTATGAAAGACCCATTGGGGCTAGTGATCATGTGGTTCTGAGTTTCGAGGACATAGTAGAGTTACAAGTGGAGGTGGAAGCAGGAAGGGCAGGACGAATGAAGCTAAACTACAAGAAAGGTGACTACGTAGACATGAAGAACTTCCTGCACGGAGTTCAGTGGGACAGAGAGCTGGCAGGGAAGTCAGTAAACGAGATGATGGAATATTTGACAACAATATGCAAGGAAGCTGAAGAGACGTTTGTACCCAAGGGTAACAGGAATAGCGAAAAAGCCAGGGTGAGCACGAAGTTCACCCAAAGGTGCAGGGAGGCCAAAACCAAGTGTGCCAGGGAATAGAAGACGTATAGAAGGCAAAGGACCCAGGAGAATAAGGAGAGCAGTCATAGAGCCAGAAATGAATATGCACAGGTAAGAAGGGAGTCCCAAAGACAATACGAGAATAACATAGCGAAATCCAAATCTGACCCAAATCTGTTGTACAGTCACATCAGGAGGAAAACAACAGTCAAGGACCAGGTAATCAGGCTGAGGAAGGAAGGAGGGGAGGTCACCAAAAATGACCGCGAAGTATGTGAGGAGCTCAACATGAGATTCAAAAAAGTGTTCACAGAGGAGACAGGAGGGCCTCCAGAAAGGCGGAGAGGTGGGGTTCACCATCAAGTGTTGGACACAATACATACAACCGAGGAGGAAGTGAAGAGGCTGCTAAGCAAGCTAGATACCTCAAAGGCGACGGGGCCGGATAACATCTCTCCATGGGTCCTGAGAGAGGAAGCAGAGGCGCTATGTGTACTACTAACAACAATCTTCAACACATCTATCGAAAAAGGGAGACTACCTGAAGTGTGGAAGACAGCAAATGTTGTCCCAATTTTTAAAAAAGGAGACAGACACGAAGCACTAAACTACAGACCAGTGTCACTGACATGTATAGTGTACAAGGTCATGGAGAAGATTATCAGGAGGAGAGTGGTGGAGCATCTAGAAAGGAATGAGCTCATCAACGACAGCCAGCACGGTTTCAGGGACGGGAAATCCTGTGTCACAAATCTCCTGGAGTTCTATGACAGGGTGACGGTAGTAAGACAAGAGAGATTGGAGTAGATTGTATTTTTTTGGACTGTAAGAAGGCGTTTGACACAGTTCCACTCAAGAGATTAGTGCAAAAGCTGGAGAACCAGGCAGGGATAACAGGGAAGACACTACAATGGATCAGGGAATACCTGTCAGGAAGACAACAGCTAGTCATGGTACGTGACGAGGTGTCAGAGTGGGCGCCTGTAACAGGGATCAGTCCTAGGACCGGTGCTGTTTCTGGTATTTGTGAACGACATGACGGAAGGAATAGACTCCGAATTGTCCCTGTTTGCAGATGATGTGAAGTTGATGAGAAGAATTCAATCGAACGAGGACCAGGCAGAACTACAGATGGATCTGGACAAGCTGCAAGCCTGGTCCAGCAACTGCCTCCTGGAGTTCAACCCCACCAAGTGCAAAGTCATGAAAATTGGGGAAAGGCAAAGAAGACCACAGATAGAGTACAGTCTAGGGGGCCAGAGCCTACAAACCTCACTCAAGGAAAAGGATCTTTGGGTGAGTATAACACCGGGCACATCTCTTGAGGCGCACATCAACCAAATAACTGCTGCCACATACGGGCGCCTGGCAAACCTAAGAACAGCATTCCGACAACTTAATCATCTTAATAAGGAGTCATTCAGAACCCTGTACACAGTGTACGTTAGGCCCATATTGGAGTATGCAGCACGAGTTTGGAACCCCCACCTAACCAAGCATGTAAGGAAACTAGAGAAAGTGCAATGGTTTGCAACAAGACTAGTCCCGGAGGAGAGGAGAGGTTGAGAGATATCGACCTGACGACACTGGAAGACAAGAGAGATAGAGGGGATATGATAACGACATATAAAATACTGAGAGGAATTGACAAGGTGGACAGAGACAGAATGTTCCAGAGATGGGACACAGCAACAAGGGGTCACAGTTGGAAGTTGAAGACTCAGATGAACCACAGGCATGTTAGGAAGTATTTATTCAGTCACAGAGTTGTCAGGAAGTGGTATAGTCTGGGAAGTGATGTAGTGGAGGCAGGATCCATAAATAGCTTTAAGGAGAGGTAGAGTGACCGAGTAGCGGCCAGTGAAGAGGCGGGGCCAAGAGCTGTGACTCGATCCCTATAACCACAACTAGGTGAGTACAACTAGATGAGTATACCACACGCAACACAATTCACACAACACACACAATGCACACCCAACACAAACAACTCACAACATATTCAACACTCACACTACACTCAAAATTCAATTCACACAATACACAACTCACAAAACACATCCAATACTGAACACACAAAACACACATAACAAACGCAACACACTTAACAGCAGAAATACAGGTGAGGACGAACCAGCAAGACTAGACCTCGTATTCACTCTGAGTAGTTCGGACATCGAGGACATTACATGTGAAAGGCCCCTCAGAGCTAGTGATCACGTGGTTCTGAGCTTTGAATGCATAGTAGATTGTTACAAAATGACACGATATTTATTAGTAATAGACATCTCCAGTGAACACTAGAAAGGATAGCCCTTCTAGCATCCAGCCTGTTACTGGGCTTTTGCAACAAAGTCAGTATCCTGGTCCAGTTATCCAACAGTTTATTAACAAAGTTAGTGTCTAGGGTTTCAAAGTAAATAAATGTACATATGATCAGGATGTTCATTAAGTTATGAATTAGGAGGTTAATTAGGAGGTTAGCTCCTACACTGCTCTCATATACAAAAAAACTGTGCTGAGGGCACATATATCTAAATGACTCTGAAGTACCATCAGGTACAATGTCAGCAATTACAAAAATGTAGATATATACAAATATGAATAGAAGTGTGTATGAGTGAGCTCCAGGTAACTAAGACTCGCCTCAACCAGTGTCCGACTGAACAACTTCTCATAAGCTAGCTTCTCTAACAAACAGACAATCAGAACAGCTTGATTGACCAGTAAAATGACCAATTCGCAGAACATCAATATGACAAGCAACAGCAACACAGCGTCAGGAACCAGGAGATAGAAAATCGACCCTAACTGGGGACCATCAATAGATCCTCCAAAATAGTCACAAAACTCACTTACTACTGAATCTAAGCTCAGCATAAACACTCCCAGACTGTGACGGTGCACAGATGCCTTATCGAATTAGGTCAGGAGCTGTAGCTAGAGACCTGAGTTATCTCAGAGTGTCAATGTGATACACAACCCAGAAAAACGTCGAAAATCACTGTCTAGTCTATCCTCTGTGAACAGAGTTACACAGAGTCCTGAGAAGTATGTTTCGTCTCACCACCGAATACATACTCTACCCAAACAGAGTCTAAATGGCGAGAAAACAAGTAGAGACAGGAGCGAGGTGTTGACTCAATGATGTCCAGCTGCGTAGTGCTCTGAAGGAAGGAGAAGCAGCCACCCACCTCAGGTGGAATCACGTGACTCCCTCTCAGCAACTAGGCGCCGGCAGCATAACAAGCGAAATGTCATAAACGGTAGTTTGCCAACTCCAAGGCAGCTACTACAAACATGAGCACAATTTATAATGTTACATCCTACCTATTACAAAAGCTAAGTCAAATAATGTCAAATAATATTATAAAGCAAGATATTAACGATTTAGCTATTATCGAGAATATCAGCAATATAAAATTATATGCAATATAAAATTCATATAAACATATATATACATTGGGGCCCATTCTGGGGTCGCAATATAGATTATATACAGTTACAAGTGGAACGGGTAACAGGAGTAGGATGGGAGAAGCCAAACTACAAAAGGGGGACTGCACAGGCATGAGAAACTTCCTGCATGAGGTTCAGTGGGAAAGAAAATTGGTAGGAAAATAAGTAAACGAAATGATGGACTATGTGACAACAAAATGCAAGAAGGCAGAGGAAAGGTTTGTTCCCAAGAACAACAGAAAAAATGGGAAGACCAGACTGAGCCCTTGGTTTACCCGAAGGTGCAGCGAGGCAAAAACAAAGTGCACTAGAGAATGGAAAAAGTACAGAAGACAAAGGACCCAGGAAAATAAAGAGATTAGTCGAACAGCCAGAAACGAGTATGCACAGATAAGGAGGGAGGCTCAGCGACAGTACGAAAACGACATAGCATCGAAAGTCAAGTCTGACCTGAAGCTGTTGTATAGCTACATCAGGAGGAAGACAACAGTCAAGGACCAGGTAATCAGGCTGAGGAAGGAAGGTGGGGAGCACACAAGAAACGACCAAGAAGTATGTGAGGAGCTCAACATGAGATTTAAGGAAGTATTTACAGTGTAGACAGAAAGGACTCCGGGAAGTCAGAACAGGTGGGTGCACCAACAAGGGATATACTACCAACAAGTGCTGGATGAAATACACACAACCGAGGAGGAGGTGAAGAAGCTGCTAAGCGATCTTGATACCTCAAAGGCGGAGAGGGAGCAGAGATGCTGTATGTGCCACTAACAACAATTTTCAACACTTCCATTGCAACTGGGAAACTACCTGAGGTATGGAAGACAGCAAATGTAGTTCCCATTTTTAAGAAAGGAGACAGACACGAGGCACTAAACTACGGACCAGTGTCACTGACATGTATAGTATGCAAGGTCATGGACAAGATTATCAGGAGGAGAGTGGTGGAGCTCCTAGAACGGAATAAGCATGTAAATGAAAACTAGCACTTAATCAGGGAAGGAAAATCCTGTGTCACAAACGTACTGGAGATTTATGACAAGGTAATGGCAGTAAGACACGAGAGAGAGAGAGGTGGGTAGACTGCATTTTCTTGGACTGCAAGAAGGCCTTCGACACGGTTCCTCACAAGAGATTAGAGCAAAAGTTAGAGGATCAGGCACTCATAACAGGAGGGACACTGCAATGGATCAGAGAATACCTGACAGGGAGGCAACAACGAGTCATGGTACTTGACGAGGTGTCAGATTGGGCGCCTGGGACAAGCGGAGTTCCACAGGAGTCAGTCCTAAGACCAGTGCTATTTTTAGTATATGTGAATGACATGACGGAAGGGATAGACTCAGAAGTGTCCCTGTTTGCAGATGATGTGAAGTTAATGAGGAGAATTAGATCGGATGAAGATCAGGCAGGACTACAAAGAGACCTGGACAGGCTGCAAGCCTGGTCCAACAATTGACTTCTCGAATTTAATCCCTCCAAATGTAAAGTCATGAAGATCGGGGAAGGGCAAAGAAAACCGCAGCCAGAGTATGGGCTAGGTGGCCAAAGACTGCAAACCTCACTCAAGAAAAAGGATCTTGGGGTGAGTATAATACCGAACACATCTGAGGCGCACATCAACCAGATAACTGCTGCAGCATATGGGCGCTTGGCAAACCTGAGAATAGCGTTCCGATACTTCAATAAGGAATCGCTCAAGACTCTGTACACCGTGTACGTCAGGCCCATACTGGAGTATTCAGCTCCAGTTTGGAACCCACACCTAGTCAAGCACGTCAAGAAATTAGAGAAAGTGCAAAGGCTTGCAACAAGACTAGTTCCAGAGCTAAGGACCAAGAAGTATGTGAAAAGCTCAACATGAGATTTAAGGAAGTATTTTCAGTGGAGGAAGAATGGACTCCAGCAAACTAGGATGGTACGGTTCACTAACAAGTGCTGGACACAATACACAGAACCGAGGAGGTGAAGAGGCTGCTAAGTGAACTAGATACCTCAAAGGTGGTGGAATCGAACATCTTTCCGTGGGTCCTGAGAAAGGGAGCAGAGGCATTGTGTTTGACACTAACAACAATCTTCAAAATATCTGTCGAAACAAGGCAACTACCTGAAGTATGGAAGACAGCAAATGTAGTCCCAATTTTTAATAAAGGAGTCAGACATGAAGCACTAAACTACAGACCAGTGTCACTGACATGTATAGTATGCTAAGTCATGTAGAACACTATCAGGAGAAGAGTGGTGGAGCACCTAGAAAGGAATGAGCTTATGCACGATAACAAGCATGGTTTCATAGACAGGAAATCCTGTTCACAAACCTACTGGAGTTTTACAAGGAGAGAGAGAGGTGGGTAGACTGCATTTTCTTGAATTGCAAGAAGGCTTTCGATATAGTTTTACTCAAGAGATTAGGCAGGTATAACAGGAAAGACTGCAATGGATCAGGGAATACATGACAGAAAGGAAACAACGAATGATGGAACGTCATCAGGTGTCAGAGTGGGCGCATGTGACGAGCGGGGTTCCACAAGGTCAGTCGTAGGGCTGGTGCTGTTTCTAGTATATGTGAAGGATATGAGGGAAGAGACGTGAAGCTAATGCGAAGAATTCAAGTGGATGAGGATCAGATAGTACTACAAAGGGATCTGGACAAGTTGCAAGCCTGGTCCAACAACTAGCTACTTGAGTTTATCCTCACCAAATGCAAAGCCACGAAGATTGGGGAAGGTCAGGGAAGACCGCAGACCTCACTCAAGGAAATGGATCCTGGGGTGAGTATAATACCGACCACATCTGACGCACACATCAACCAAATAACTGCTGCAGGTGTCGATACGATATTCATAGGTTTGCCGCCTAGCAAAACTAAGAATAGCGTATCGACACCTTAGTAAGGAATTATTCAAAACACTATACACGTCAGGCTCACATTGGAGACTGCAGCACCAGTATAGAACCTTCTCTTGGGCAAGCACATCAAGAAATTAGAGAAAGTGTAAAGCTTTGCAGCAAGACTAGTCCCGGAGCTAATGGTATTTGTTAAGAGAAATCAACCTGACAACACTGAAGGACACGAGGGAGAGGGACGACATGATTACAACATATAAAATACTGAGAGGAATTGACTAGAGGGATTTGGGACAGTGTTTCAGAGAAGCAACAAAACAACAAGGTGTCGCAACTGGAAAACTCAGGTGAGTTACATGGATATTAGGAAGTGTTTCTTCAGTTATAGAGTTGTCAAGAAGTGGAACAATCTGGAGAGTGATATAGTGGAGGCAGAGTCCATGCATAGCTTTAAGAAGAGGTACGATAAAGTTCTTGGAGCAGCGAAAGAGTGGCCAGGATCTGTGACTCGACCCCTGCAACCGAAAAATAGATGAGTACTCACACACAGACACACACGCGCGCGCGCGCACTCGTAATACACAAAAAAACACAACATTCATAATTCAACATACAGACTCCATACAACACACACATACAACACACACATACAACACACACATACAACACACACATACAACACACACATACAACACACACATACAACACACACATTCAACACACATTCAACACACACCACTCAAAAAAACACTCACACAACACACATGGAAAACACAGAAAACATAAAATAAATACAACACTCACACATAACACGCAATACACAACACACACATACACACACACACACACACACACAACACACACACATGCACACAACACACACACAACACACAGTTCATATAACACATACAACTCACTCAATAGACTACATGCAGAACACACACAACAAACACAAACTACACACAAACAATACACACAACTTACATATAATAAAATTCACACAACACACGACTCACACACAATACATACAACACATGATAAAGCTCATGGCGCAGGGAGAGTGACCCAGTAGCGGCCAGTGAAGAGGCGGGGCCAGGAGCTGTGACTCGACCCCTGCAACCACAGCTAGGTGAGTACAACTAGGTGAATACACAACGCACACAACATTCAACACACTGCTTACGCAACACAACACACTAAATACAAAACACACAACATACAATATACACAACGCAACACACTCAACATACAAACACAAAACATATTACCCACAACACAACTTATACATCACAACTCACAACAAACTACACAGCACAAACCCCAACACAACTCATACCACAACACAACACGCACTGAAACAACGTGCACAACACACAAATACATCACACAACACTCAATACAACACGCACACAGACAACTCACACGCAACACACATGGATAACACACAATATACACAAAACACACAACATACATAGACAACACACACAACACACAGACACGTCACACACCAGCGCTATTTTTGGAATATGTGAATGACATGATGGAAAGGATAGACTCAGAAGTGTCTCTGTTCGCAGATGATGTGAAGTTAATGAGGAGAATTAAATCAGATGAGGATCAGGCAGGACTACAAAGAGACCTGGACATGCTGGACACCTGGTCCAGCAACTGCCTTCTCGAATTTAACCCTACCAAATGCAAAGTCATGAAGATCATGGAAGGGCAAAGAAGAGTATAGGCTAGGTGGCCAAAGGCTGCAAACCTCGCTCAAGGAGAAAGATCTTGGGGTAAGTATAACACCAAGCACGTCTCCTGAAGCACACATCAACCAGATAACTGCTGCAGCATATGGGCGCCTGGCAAACCTCAGAATAGCGTTCCAATACCTTAGTGAGGAATCGTTAAAGACACTTTACACCGTGTACGTCAGGCCCATACTGGAGTATGCAGCACCAGTTTGGAACCCACACCTGGTCAAGCACGTCCAAAAATTAGAGAAAGTGCAAAGGTTTGCAACAAGGTTAGTTCTAGAGCTAAGGGGAATGTCCTATGAAGAAAGGCTAAGGGAAATCGGCCTGACGACACTGGAGGATAGTAGGGTTAGGGGAGACGTGATAACGACATACAAAATACTGCGTGGAATAGACAAGGTGGACAGAGACAGGATGTTCCAGAGAGGGGACACAGAAACAAGGGGTCACAATGTGGAAGTTGAAGACTCAGATGAGTTATAGGGATGTTAGGAAGTATTTCTTCAGTCAAAGAGAAGTCAGGAAGTGGAATAGTCTAACAAGTGATGTAGTGGAGGCAGGAACCATACATAGCTTTAAGACGAGGTATGATAAAGCTCATGGAGCAGGGAGAGAGGACCCAGTAGCGATCAGTGAAGAGGCGGGGCCAGGAGCTGAGTCTCGACCCCTGCAACTACAATTAGGTGAATTAGGTGAGTACACACACATACACACACACACACACACACACACACACACACACACACACACACACACACACACTCACACACACACACACACAGACACACATACACACACACACACACACTCACAAACACACACATACACACACACACATACACACGCATACACACACACACACATACACACACACACACGGGGCAAGAGGCTATGACTCGACCATTGCAACCACAATTAGTTGAGTACACACACACACACATACACACACACGGGGCAAGAAGCTATGACTCGACCATTGCAACCACAATTAGTTCAGTACACACACACACACATACACAGTTGTGGACGATTTCAATCACAAGGAAATTGATTGGGAAAACCTGGAGCCACATGGGGGAGCCAAGATGATGGAGGTGGTACTGGAAAACCTCATGCATCAACATACTAGGGACACTACCAAAGAGAGAGGTGAGAATGAACCAGCAAGACTGGACCTAGTGCTACTCAGGGTGACCTGAGTAGCTCGGATATTAAGGACATTACTTATGAAAGGCCCCTTGGAGCTAGTGATCACGTGGTTCTGAGCTTTGAATACATAGTAGGTAGAGAGTAACAGGAGTAGGATGGGAAAGGCTAAAATACAATAGGGGGGACTACACAGGTATGAGGAACTTCCTGCAGGAGGTTCAGTGGGAGAGAGAATTAGTAGGAAAGTCAGAAAACGAAATGATGAACTACGTAACAACAAAATGCAAGGAGGCAGAGGAAATGTTTATTACCAAGGGCAACAAAATAATGGGAAGACCAGAACGAGTCCTTGGTTTACCCGAAGGTGTAGAGAGGCGTAAACTAAGTGAACTAGAGAATGAAAAAAGTACAGAAGACAAAGGACCCAGGAAAATAAATCAGTCGAAGAGCCAGAAACGAATATGCACGAGGAGGCCCATCGACAGTACGAAAACGATATAGAATCGAGAGTCAAGTCTGACCCGAAGCTGTTGTATAGCCTCATCAAAGGAAGACAACAGTCAAGGACCAGGTGATCAGGCTGAGGAAAGAAGGGGGAACTCACAAGAAACGACCAAGAAGTATGTGAGGAGCTCAACACGAGATTTAAGGAAGTATTTATAGTGGAGACAGAAAGAACTCTGGGAGGTCGGAACAGGGGGGTACACCAACAAGGAATATACCAACAAGTGTTTGATGAAATATACACAACCGATGATTAGGTGAAGAATCTGCTAAGTGAAATTGATACATCAAAGGCGGTGGGACCAGACATCTCTCTGTGGGTCCTTAGAGAGGGAGCGGAGACGTTGTGTGTACCACTAACCACAATTTTCAACACATCCCTTGAAACTGGGCAACTACCTGAGGTATGGAAGACGGCAAATGTAGTCCCCATTTTTAAGAAAGGAGACAGAAAGGAGGCACTAAACTATAGACCAGTGTCACACGTGGATAGTATGCAAAGTCATGGAGAAGATCATCAGGAGGAGAGTGGTAGAGCACCTGGAACGAAACAAACTTATTAACGAAAACCAGCACGGATTCAGGGAAAGTAATGGAATTAAGACACGAGAGAGAGGGGTGGGTTGATTGCATTTTCTTGGATTGCAAAAGGCCTTCAACACACTTCCACACAAGAGATTAGTGCATAAGCTAGAGAATCAAGCACGTATAACAAGAAGGGTACTGCAATGGATCAAAGAATACTTGACAGGGAGGCAACAAAAAGTCATGGTACGTGACAAGATATCACAGTTGGCGCCTCTGACAAAAGGGGTTTCACAGGGTCAGTCCTAGGACTAGTGCTATTTTTGGAATATGTGAATGACATGACTGAAGGGATAGACTCAGAAGTGTCTCTGTTTGCAGATGATATGAAGTTAAGGAGGAGAATTAAATCAGATGAGGACCAGGCAGGACCACAAAGAGATCTGGACAGGCTGTCAACTTGATCCAGGAAATGGCTCTTCAAATTTAACACTGCCAAATGCAAAGTCATGAAGATCGGGGAAGGGCAAAGAAGACCGCAGACAGAGTATAGGCTAGGTGGCCAAAGACTGCAAACCTCACTTAAGGAAAAGGATCTTGGGGTGAGTATAATACCGAGCAGCGCACATCAACCAGATAACTGCTGCAACATATGGGCGCCTGGGAAACCTGAGAATAGCGTTCCGATACCTCAGTAAGGAATCGTTCAAGACTGTACACCGTATACATCAGGCCCATACTGGAGTACGCAGCCCCAGTTTGGAACTCACACCTGGGCAAACGCGTCAGGAAACTAGAGAAAGTGCAAAGATTTACAACGAGACTAGTCCCGGAGCTAAGGGGAATGTCCTACGAGGAACATAAGAACATAAGAACATAAGAAAGGAGGAACACTGCAGCAGGCCTGTTGGCCCATACTAGGCAGGTCCTTCACAATCCGTCCCACTAACAGAATATTTGCTCAACCCAATTTTCAATGCTACCCAAGAAATAAGCTTTGACAATTCTACCCACTCATGCGCGAGTCCCACTCAAATCCAACCCCTCTCACTCATGAATTTATCCAACCTAAATTTGAAACTACCCAAGGTCCTAGCTTCAATAACCCTACTAGGCAGACTGTTCCACTCATCAACTACCCTATTTCCAAACCAAAACTTTCCTATATCCTTTCTAAATCTAAACTTATCTAACTTGAATCCATTATTGCGGTTCTCTCTTGGAGAGATATCCTCAAGACCTTATTTATATCCCCTTTGTTAATACCCATTTTCCACTTGTATACCTCGATCATGTCTCCCCTCATTCTACGTCTTACAAGTGAATGTAATTTTAGGGTCTTCAATCTTTCTTCGTAAGGAAGATTTCTAATGCTATGTATTAATTTAGTCATTCTACGCTGAATGTTTTCTAACGAATTTATGTCCATTCTGTAATATGGAGACCAGAACTGAGCTGCGTAATCTAGGTGAGGCCTTACTAATGATGTATAAAGCTGTAATATAACCTCTGGACTTCTGTTGCTAACACTTCTTGATATAAATCCCAGTAATCTATTTGCCTTATTACGTACGCTTAGGCATTGCTGTCTTGGTTTAAGGTTGCTGCTTACCATCACCCCCAAGTCCTTCTCGCAATCTGTATGGCTAAGTTCTACGTTATTTAACTTATAAGTGCTTGGGTTATGGACACTCCCGAGCTTCAGAACCTTGCATTTATCTACATTGAACTGCATCTGCCACTTTTCTGACCACGAATTAAGTTTGTCTAAATCTTCCTGAAGTTCTATGACGTCTATGTTTGAATCAATTATCCTACCTATCTTCGTGTCGTCGGCGAATTTGCTCGACCAAACGACTCTGGAGGAAGGGAGGGACATTTGACATGATAACGATATATATAATACTGAGAGGAATCGACAAGGTGGACAGAGACAGGATGTTCCAGAGATGGGACACAGAAACAAGGGGTCACAATTGAAGGTTGAAGACTCAGATGAGTCAAAGGGATGTTATGAAGTATTTCTTCAGCCACGGAGTTGTCAGGAAGTTGAATAGTCTTGAAAATGAGGCAGTGGAGGCAGGTACCACACATAGTTTTAAGAAGAGGTATGATAAAGCTCCTTGAGTAGGGAAAGAGTGACCTAGTAACGATCAGTGAAGAGGCGGGGCCAGGAGTTATGACATGACCCCTGCTACCACAATTATGTGAGCACAATTAGGTACACACACACACGCACATATGCACAAACAGAAACACACATACACATTCACAAACAATCAGTGAAGAGGCGGGGCCAGGAGCTGTATCGACCCCTGCAACCACAAATAGGTGGTCTACCCATATAGAAGGTCTACCCATATACTGTTGGTGTTGGTGGGTTGGTTTTGACATGGACTTGCCAAGTATGGGCCAGTAGGCCTGTTAGTGTTCCTCCTTTCTTATGTTCTTACATAAGAACATAAGAAAGGAGGAACACTGCAGCAGGCCTGTTGGCCCATTCTAGGCAGGTCCTTCACATTCCATCCCACTAACAGAATATTTGTTCAACCTAATTTTCAATGCTACCCAAGAAATAAGCTTTGATAATTTTATTTACTCATGTGCAATTCCCACTCAAATCCAACCCCTTTCACTCATGAATTTATCCAACCTAAATTTAAAACTACCCAAGGTCCTTGCTTCAATAACCCTACTAGGCAGACATAAGAACATAAGAACATAAGAAAGGAGGAACACTGCAGCAGGCCTGTTGGCCCATTCTAGGCAGGTCCTTCACATTCCATCCCACTAACAGAATATTTGTTCAACCTAATTTTCAATGCTACCCAAGAAATAAGCTTTGATAATTTTATTTACTCATGTGCAATTCCCACTCAAATCCAACCCCTTTCACTCATGAATTTATCTAACCTAAATTTAAAACTACCCAAGGTCCTTGCTTCAATAACCCTACTAGGCAGACTGTTCCACTCATCAACTACCCTATTTCCAAACCAATACTTTCCTATATCCTTTCTAAATCTAAACTTATCTAACTTGAATCCATTATTGCGGGTTCTCTCTGGAGAGATACCCTCAAGACCTTATTTATATACCATTTTCCACTTGTATACCTCGATCATGTCTCCCTCATTCTACGTCTTACAAGTGAATGTAATTTAAGGGTCTTCAATCTTTCTTCGTAAGGAAGATTTCTAATGCTATGTATTAATTTAGTCATTCTACGCTGAATGTTTTCTAACGAATTTATGTCCATTCTGTAATATGGAGACCAGAACTGAGCTGCGTAATCTAGGTGAGGCCTTACTAATGATGTATAAAGCTGTAATATAACCTCTGGACTTTTGTTGCTAACACTTCTTGATATAAATCCCAGTAATCTATTTGCCTTATTACGTACGCTTAGGCATTGCTGTCTTGGTTTAAGGTTGCTGCTTACCATCACCCCCAAGTCCTTCTCGCAATCTGTATGGCTAAGTTCTACGTTATTTAACTTATAAGTGCTTGGGTTATGGACACTCCCGAGCTTTAGAACTTTGCATTTATCTACATTGAACTGCATCTGCCATTTTTCTGACCAGGAATTGAGTTTGTCTAAATCCTCCTGTAGTTCACTGACATCTACGTCTGAATCGATTATCCTACCTATCTTCGTGTCATCAGCGAATTTGCTCATATCACTAGAAATTCCCTCGTCAAGGTCATTTATATATATTATAAACAACAACGGGCCCAAAACCGATCCCTGAGGAACGCCACTTGTTACAGATCCCCACTCAGATTTAACCCCATTAATGCACACCTCTGCTTCCTATTGGTGAGCCATGACTCGATCCATGAAAACACTTTTCCTCCAATGTCGTGAGCAGCCACTTTCTTTAACAGTCTCTGATGTGGTACTCTATCAAAAGCCTTACTAAAATCCAAATAAACAATATCGAATTCTTTATCATGATCAACTGCCTCAAAAGCCTTACTGAAAAAAGTTAATAAATTAGTTAGGCAGGAACGGCCCCTGGTGAATCCATGTTGAGTATCATTAATCAAATTATGCTTATCGAGATGGCTTCTTATGTTATCAGCTATAATCGACTCTAATAATTTGCCTACAATTGAAGTTAGACTTATTGGGCGGTAATTTGATGGTAACGACTTGTCCCCTGCTTTAAAAATAGAATTACATTAGCCATCTTCCACGTATCAGACACTACACCT
Organism: Cherax destructor; assembly: GCA_009830355.1. Classification (NCBI taxonomy): domain Eukaryota; kingdom Metazoa; phylum Arthropoda; class Malacostraca; order Decapoda; family Parastacidae; genus Cherax; species Cherax destructor. The sequence continues at coordinate 15,312 of WNWK01039206.1, forward strand.
GTTTGAAGAGATAGGTTAAAAATGTTAGTTAAGGGTTCACAGAGTTCAATTTGCATTCCTTAAGAACCCTTGAAAAAGCTCATCAGGGCCTGGCGATTTATTTTGCTTCAAACGGTCTATCTGTTTGATAATCATTTCGCTAGTGACTGTGATACTACATAATTTATCTTCTTCAGGCCCACTAAAATACCTAATTCTTGGGATATTATTAGTGTCTTCCTGAGTGAAAACCGAGAGAAAATAATTATTAAAAATAGAGCACATTTCATTCTCTTTGTCAGTAAGATACCCATAATTATTTTTAAGGGGACCTATCTTATCTCTAACTTTTGTTCTATACACCTGGAAAAACTTTTGGGTTAGTTTTCGAATCCCTAGCAACTTTAATTTCGTAGTCCCGCTTAGCTTTTCTTATCCCCTTTTAACGTCCCTCTTAATGTCAATATACTGATTCGTAAGATGACCCTCACCTCTTTTGATACGCCTATAAATTCCTTTCTTCTGTCCAATCTCTTTTTATGTTACCCAAAATTGTAACTATCACCCTACTTTGAAAACTGTCACATGCAGCATTCTCCACCTGACCCAACATTCTCCACCTGACTAAATCCTATAAATACTCATGTATCTTGTATCCAGGTAGATCTGTTTGTGACTCGATAAAGCCCACTGTGTGGGCGAAACGTTGTCAATAAAGGATCACATTATACTGCTTATGTGTTTAATTTTCCATTGTGTCGGTATTTTATACCATTTATTTCCAGGTGAGTACACACACACACACGGTGGGGATTTGAGGAAGTGGAAGGAGTGGATGGAATGGGCGAAAGGGACTACATAGTAGGAACAATTCAGTCTGAGGGCCATAAGGTGGTAATTGCTGTAATGTACAACCCGCCACAGAACTGCAGGAGGCCAAGAGAAGAATACGATGAGAGCAACAGAGCAATGGTAGACACACTAGCCGAGGTAGCCAGAAGAACCCACATGGGGAGAGCATAGTTACTATTATGGGTGATTTCAATCACAAGGAGATTGATTGGGAAAACCTGGAGCCCCACGGGGGTCCTAAATCATGGAGAGCCAAGATGATGGATGTGGTACTGGAAAACCTCATGCATCAACATGTTAGAGACACTACCAGAGAGAGAGGTGAGGGTGATCCAGCAAGACTGGACCTAGTATTCACCTTGAGTAGTTCGGACATCGAGGATATCACGTATGAAAGGCCCCTTGGAGCTAGTGATCATTTGGTTCTGTTTTGATTATATAGTTGAGCTACAAGTGGAGAGGGGAGCAGGAATAGGAAGGGAGAAACGAAACTACAAAAAAGGGGACTACACAGGCATGAGGAACTTCCTACAAGACGTTCAGTGGGAAAGAGAATTGGCAGGAAAACTAGTAAAAGAAATGATGGAATATGTGACAACCAAATGCAAAGAGACAGAGGAGAGGTTTGTCTCCAAGGGAAACAGAAGTAATGGGAAGACCAGAACGAGTCCTTGGTTCACCCAAAGTTGTAGGGGGGGCAAAAAATAATGACAGAGAATGGAAAAAGTACAGAAGACAAAGGACCCAGGGAAAAAAAAGAGACTAGCCGAAGAGCCTGAAACGAATATCCAGGTAAGAAGGGAGGGTCAAAGGGGCAATACGAAAATGATATAGCATCAAATGTCAAGTGTGACCCAAAGCTGTTTTACAGCCACATGGAGGAAAAAAAAGTCAAGGACCAGGTAATCAGGGTGAGGAAGGAAGGTGGGGGTTCAAAGAGGGGGGGAGGGGTCAACATGAGATTTAAAGAGTATTTACAGAGGAGACAGGAAGGACCCAGGGAAATTATAAAGGGAGGTATACCAACAAGTGCTGGATGAAATACACAAACCGAGGAGGAGGTGAAGAAGTGCTATGTGAACTCGATACCTCAAAGCTGTGGGACCTGGGCAACATTTTCCATTGAAACACATCCATTGAAACGGGGAAAACCCGAGGTGTGGGAAAACGGCAAAGTAGTCCCATTTTTTAAAAAAGGAGACAGACAGAGGAATTAAAATACAGACCGGGCACTGACGTGTATAGTATGCAAAATCATGGAGAATATCATCAGGAGGGGAGTGGGGGAGCACCTAGAAAAACACAAGCTTTTAAATGACAACCAGCACGGTTTCAGGGGGGAAAAAACCCGTGTCACAAACCTACTGGAGTTTTATGACAATGTAACAGAAGTAAGACAAGAGAAGGGTGGGTAGACT
>WNWK01039207.1:0-17560 GCA_009830355.1 Cherax destructor
GTTAATATACACCGCACTTGAGAAAAGAAGTTCCGCTGGGAATCTTCATAGACCTACGCAAAGCATTTGATACAGTCGACCATGATTTATTGCTCACAAAATTAGCGCACTATGGTATTAGGGGCACCCCTCAACTACCTAAAGTCGTACCTTAGCAACAGAAGTCAGTACGTGAACACAAATGGAGAGAACTCTTCCACACAACAAATTACAGTCGGTGTCCCTCAAGGTAGTGTCCTGGGGCCACTCCTATTCCTCATTTACATAAATGACCTACGAATGCATCACAACTACTCAAACCCATTTTGTTTGCAGATGACACAACATATGTCTTCTCTCACCCAAATCCAGTCGTACTAGCCAACACAGTTAATGCCGAATTACAGAAAATATCAACATGGATGATGACAAATAAGCTTACTCTCAATACGGACAAGACCTACTACATTCAGTTTGGAAACAAAGCTACAAATGTTCCACTTAACATAACGCTAAATGGTTCACCCATCACAAGGCTCACAGAGGGAAAATTCCTAGGAATCCACCTTGACAGTAGTCTTAAATTCCAAACACACATACAACAAATTTCCAAGAAAATCTCAAGGACAGTAGGTATATTATCTAAGATACGCTATTATGTGCCTCAACCAGCTCTCATTGCACTATATCATTCTCTTATCTACCCTTATCTCACCTATGGAATCTGTGCATGGGGCTCAACAACATTAAATCACCTTAGACCACTCATAACCCAGCAAAGGCTGCAGTCAGGATGATAACAAATTTCCACTCTAGACAGCATACTCCACCTATATTCAGAACCTTAAAACTACTCACCATAAAAAATATTCATACCTATTCATGTGCCTTCTACATACATAAAACTCTACATGCTAATATCAACCCTGCGCTCAGAATTCTCCTCAACAACTTTAATAGGTCCCACGAACATGACACAAGACACCGATCACTATTTGACATACCCCGAGTCCATACTAACCAATGTAAAAATTCTATGCACATAAAGGGCCCCAGAATCTGGAATTCATTACCAGTAAATATCAAGTTAACCTTGTCGGAAAATCAATTCAAGACTCTTCTCAAAAATCACCTACTCACCCTATACTAAATACTCATACTGTAACAAACTTTCAAACCCAATATTATTTTACTTAAGAAGTTCTCAATTTGATATGTTCATCCTCCTTAACACTTGTTGCAATTTCATATCATCATATTGTCATTTAAAATCTTATAGTATCATCATTTTCTTAATTTGAAATAAAATATATATCTAGAAGAAACTCTAAAACTATTTCTAGTATTGTTATTATACTAGTATAGCATCAACATACTGTAATTTGAAATAAATTCTACAACTAGATTAAACTCAACCAATTTCTCTTGTATTGTCTTTTAATAGTATGTATAACCATTTAATAATTTAAATAATACAGAACTAGAATAAACTCAATCAATTTCTTTAGCATTAAGTACTTAGTGAATAAGTCTCTAGCATAAACTGCCCCTAATGCCATGGCATGCCAGTGGCTCTCCTTGCATTACAGTTTTATAATTGTTTTATAATTGTAACTACCAATAACATTGTACACTTGTAACATGCATTGAAATAAAAATTATTATTATTATTATTATAATTATTAATAATAATAATAATAATAATAATAATAACCTCCTCGCTGTAACGTTTACAAACCATGTCTTACATCCATATAACAGTGTTAGTACTACTATTCTCTGGAATATTCCCCCTTTTTGGCTCAATGGATAAAGTTCTTTTACTCCAAAGAGGCATCAGTGCACCACCTAACTTTTCTTCCTTCATCACTTCAATGGTTCACCTCATCTTTCACATACCCATTTGCCAACAAGTTCGCTCCTAAATATCTGAACATATTTTCTTCATATTCCCTTTCTCCGATCTTATATCCAGTATTTCATTGCCTAGAATTTTTTGTTGCTCTCCTCTTGCTATTTTCTATGTTCTCTTTTAATATTTTTTACCTACCTCTGAGAGCTACGCCGAGCATGTTACAATTATTCGACATTCATCACACAAGCATTGGCACACTCTCTCGACCAGAGAGCTGGTCGAGATGGTATGCCAATGGGTGTATGATGAAGAGTATAGCAGTTTTGGGGCCTCACTGTTCTATTAATTGTCCAGTTCAACCACTCAACAGCGTGAGTGCCAGCCCCTCAGGCTAGGTGATGTTGTGCCTGCTTGCTTGGCTGTGGAGCAGACTCTTGTTAACGCTGGTCCAGTCCACTGTTCTTACTATGAGTGGCTCTTTATTCTGTCTTACCGTTATATTGCTAATCTAACTTTGTAAATATTGTACATAGTTGTGAAGGAATATACGGGTAAAGAAAAAATACTCCTTCTGTGTTTGCCTTGCCCTTTTATTGCCAGGTTGATCTTTAATTGCTGACTTTGGTTATAGCCAGGTGCAACAGGCCTTGAAATATTACCTGTGTTTGTAATAAGTCCATCAACCTTTGCAACTTCCCTTAATTTTTTTTTTCAAAAGAACTGTGTCATCGGCAAAATGTAACTGTGACAACTCCCACTTTCTATCAAATTTGTTATCTTTTAAACTCATTCCTCACCCCAACACCCCATTTCATTTATAACCACATCTATAAATGTGTTACATAACCATAGTGACATCACTCATCCCTGTCTAAGGTCTTTCACTGGAAAATAATCACTTTTTCTCTCCTATCTACCCCTCACTATCCAGATAAAACTTCTTTACTGCTTTCAATAACTTATTATTCCATACATAAGGGGGATTACCAATAGACCCTGGCTGTCTTCAAGAAGACGCTGGACAGGCACCTAAAGTCAGTACCTGATCAGCCGGGCTGTGGTTCGTCCGTCGGTTTACGTGCGGCCAACAATAACAGCCTAGCTGATCAAACCCTGATCCACAACTAGGCCTAGTCTCAGACCGGGCCACGAGGACGTTGACCCCCGAAACCCTCTCCAGGTATACTCTATTTGCAGCAGCTGCCACATTGCTCCCTAATTTATAAATGTAAAAAAAAATAACGTACCTTTATTTAAGTATTTTTCACTTTATTTGGCTTCAATGTAAACACTTAGTTTATATATACCCTACCCTCCCTAAAACATTCTTGTTCCTCTGCAATATTACTTTCTGTTTTACACGTAATTCTTTCAATACAAACTGTAACGTTCACTTTGCCCAATATTCTCAACAGGCTTATTCCCATATTATTCATATACTCCCTTTTATCCAGTTTCCCTTATACATAGGAACTATGCAAGAAATATACTCTCCCACCTTTCTCGCATATATTGAAAAAATGCACCAACCATTCCAAAATTATGTCCCCACCTGCTTTTATTCTGTCTTGATGTCATATATTCCAGCTGTTATAGCTCCTTTCATTCTACCTTCTGCCACATGCACTTCCCCCACACTCATATCTTGTTCTTCCTCACTCCTATAAGATGTCTTACCTCCCTGTCCATTGCATGAAATCTCTTCTTCACATTTTTCATCAACATTTAATTAACATGTCATCAGAAATACCCTCAGTATTTCCAGTATTTCCACATCCTCATTTAATGTCTCCCCTCCTTTGTTTTTAACGTCTTAATCAGTATTAAGATGCTATTTTTTTGTACATTTATTTCGACAGGGAAAAATGCTATCCTATCTCATTTAAAATAAGAAGTTTATGTGAGGTATACTATCATCCCCAGGATGCCACCCACGACAGAGGACTAACAACGAGGAGCCTATTTATTGCTAGGTGAACAGGGCCGGCATGTATAAGGATACTTGCCCACACGTCTCATCCAGCCCGAGAATCAAATATTGGCCCTCTAGGTTATCCACGGTGTCCCGTGGCCTAATAGGCAACGCTCTTGCTTCACACACAGTGTCCGTGGTTCGATCCGCGGCAATTGTGAAAACAATAGGCATATTTCCTTACACCTTCTGTCCCGTTCACCTAGCATGCAAATAGGTACCTGGGTATTAGTCGACTGGTGTGGGTCGCATCCTATGGAACAAGATTGAGGACCCCAATGGAAATATGACAGACAGTCCCTCGATGATGCACTGCCTTTCTTGGGTTACCCTGGGTGGCTAACCCTCCAGGGTTAAAAATCCGATCAAAATTTTATCTTATGCTACCCATAAGAAATAGCGGAGTGACGCGGTAGTGAGAGTAGCTTTGGACATGAACCTGAACTTTCAAGGTCAAGAGTGATGTTTATGGCGGCTGGTTCACTCACTGATCACTCTTGTAGTGTGTATTCCTCGCACCACATTGGCTAGAGTAACATTCTACATATTTACTCTTTGTGTATTGGCAAAACGAGGAATTCTACGTGAGCGAATTCGTCCGACCAGTGATGTGGCAGAGCTGATACATTCTACATTCCTCGCCTCTCCACCACTTCCTGGGTTCTAGTAACTAACTGTTTTCAACTTACAAGTCTGTTATCTGTCAAAGTTGAAGTACGACCTAGAATATATTATATTTCTTTTTCAGGTATGTTTAAAAAATACGTTGGCTGATTTTTTCAAATAAATAACATTTGCTCTTATACACAAATGTGTGCTTCTTGCAACACATGCAGTATGCAATACATAGTCATAAGGATCAGATATATCATATGGTCTATGGTTCTAATGAAGGGCCATAGTTTCTGGTCCATCTCTAGAATTCATCATAATATATTTTAATGTGCAGGTTAAGCAAACGAAGTAAAATTAATGAAGAGTATATATAATTATTTAACATCTCGAGTAGTACTTTAGAATCAAAACTTAGAAAGAATGGAGTACTTATCATTTTAGAGGCTAGGCTGGGCAACCTGGATTAACCTCACTCTAGAATATGTGTCTGTCGAGGTTCTAGTGTCGTTTAATTACATCAAGTATGAGCATATAAGGCGAAATTTTTAAAAGTTTCGTGAAAATTGGATATCCCAGCACACTCTAAAATAAGGGAAATTACTGGCAGATTTTTTCAAAAGTGCTAAGGATTTTTTTCATAATTATGAGGCTAGCCACGACCTAAGCTAAGTGTGATCTTTGCCTGTTTTTCCTGTTATTTTCCTATGGCACTGGTGAGTATTTAGTGATCTTGAAATTATTTTGCTACCATTTTACCCTGTTATATTAATAAATTCTTTGAAGAAGTTTCCACAACATGTACTTCCCCCACTAACACAACGTCCTCCCAACGAAAAAAAAATGCCCCGGAGAAAAATAAGAAATATAAATACTTGGGTGATTTTATGTGTTTTCACATAAATAATTACAGGGACTAGATAGAAAAATCAAGAGAAGCACATCTTATAGGTTCCTAGGTGAGAAGACTCTCCCATGTTATACTTTAACCAAGGATGGACTGCATTAGACCTGGCTCAAACTATAACCAGTCGAGAACTGCAAAAGGACTATTGGTCAATTCAAGGAGCTGAATGAGCTACAATGCACCAAGTGCATAAAAGAATGCAAGAGAACATAAATTAGTAACTGTAAGGTGAGGTAACTTCGCGGACAAACACCTTGCAGTTGTTTATAATCCCTATCTCGACGATCTTGGCCACACTGGCACTCCCGTGATAAATACTTTCGGTGCCTCCGTCTTGTAGTGTTGTAATTTTAATTGTCTCAGGCAGTCGGGCAAATATTATGGAGCCAAATACAATTCCATGAGCTTGGATATTGATGGAATGTATTAGGATCATTTGATTGGACTTGATTTGAATATTTATCTATAACATTTATTGGTAGCTGGAAGTCGTATACGTGTAAGTCACGTGTCAGTTGGAAATATTACCATAACAGCCAGTGATGTATTCATGAGCTTGCCGGCCTCCAGTGCTCAAGGATTGTTGCTATTGGAGAAATAAGTAAACACTGACACAAGGGAATAGCTTAAAGACTATATATGCAGGGTATATAACAGAGTATATAGCCTAAAATTAGAGTACATATCCTGAATACAGAGTATATAGTATAAATACATTGTGGAGAAATTATTTCCAACAGAGGGCTAAGACCCTCCTTTCTCTCACAGCCAAGACACAGATGCAGGACGGGGGTCATAACCCCTCTATCTTTCCATTAGTGAGATTGGGGGGAGATCGTATGTCCTGCAACGTAGTTTCATTAAATCACACCATTAATCTCCCAATGTGGTCCTAACCAAGCCATTTTAAATTAGATCTAGATTACATGTAGATAGGATGTAGTCACCAGCACATACCAGCTTGGATGTAGGCGCCGGGACTCTCACCTATCAAGGCCCCCGATATAATTCCCACTCATGTTTGCTCTAGAAATATCATTACCCAAAGACATCTTAAAAATACGTATAAATAAGCCTTTAGTCTAATAATACAGCTAGTAGGATCTATTAATGCTAACACACGTCAGAGTTGAAGAAATCACATTGCTTATAGAATTAATTACCCCACATAGAATATGGCATATACTGTATATAGATACTATATACAGCGAATATACTAAGAGTATGTATACCGGAGAAAAGCACATTGAGAATGACATCTTATAGCAGGTGACTGGTCCATTGCAGGTGACTGGTCTATCATGTCCTGTGCCCATTCTCCTGATGTTGCCAATAAGGCGTTCTGTGGTATCGGGAAATCAAATACAGTTCTTTGTTTATACCTCTCAATTTTCTACATACATAGTTTTAACAGAGGTGGCGTTAGGGCTGTGTTAAGTGGGGGTGGTGTTAGGGCTGTTAAGTAGGGAGGGGGGTGTTATGGCTATGTTAAGTGGGGTGGTGTTAGGGCTGTGTTAAGTGGGGGTGGTGTTAGGGCTGTTAAGTAGGGGGGGTGTTATGGCTATGTTAAGTGGGGTGGTGTTAGGGCTGTTAAGTGGGGAGTGGTGTTAAGGCCGTGTTAAGTGGGGGTGATGTTATGGTTATGTTAAGCAGTGGTGGCTTAATGGATGTGTTAAATACTGGTGTTGGTAAATTAGACACATATTCAAAACAACACGTGGGTATCTTTATTGGGTATCAATAAAGATACCCAAGTGTTGCATATGTGTCTAATTTACCAACTCGTCGGTTCTCTGAACCATTCATTTACAAATACTGGTGTAATGGCTATGTTTAGTGATATTATTAACGGCTGTGTTAATTGGCGGTGGTGGTGGTATTCTGTTCGGCAGGAGTAATGGAATGTTTTTTTTCTGATGCGGTTAAAGTCATAGGATGACCAACTCCATGGGGATGTTGTACATTTTACAAAGGCTTCCATTGGCTTACCGGCGCACTAAGTAAAAAAAACATACATTCTATCAAATGATATATTTTAATTAAGCTCGTATCACTTGTGTACGTATATTCTTTCACATTTTCTGTGTCCTTATAATAACCCGCCGACTGCGGGTTATAAGAACATAAGAACATAAGAAATATTTGGGAAGGAGTATCCTGAGATTGGCTAAATTTCATCAGGTGAGCCATTCTGTAGTCTTTTGAAGTCCCTCTTGGATAAGTAGTATAGTTTGATTGTATGAGTGTGGTCATCTTGGTAAGGCAAGAGTCCATTCAGTACTTGTTCAATATTTGAGTTGGCAAGGTGAGTTGCATGTGTACTTTACTACTCCGTTTTGAAGATTAGGATACAGTTCTTTTGCGAGCATTTCGTTGATGAAGGCGAAGGGGTGTAGAATATAAGGCTCTTGTGGTAGATATGGTCGATGGGTCGAGTGTCTTCAGTGTTTTCTTCTTCGTTGGAGGATTCTTCAGAATATTCAGGTTCTTCTGCTTCTTCTATGGTTGTGTGGAGTGGAGGCTGGGAGTCTTGATTATTTGTGGCTTGTTGGGTTGTTTGTGGGTGTTGAGAGGCAGCGGAAGTCAGTGAGGAAGGTTCTGGAGTGGGTTCTTGGACAGGGTCAGGAGTTGGGCCTGAGGTTGACGTGAAGTTAACGATGTTTGGGATTATATTGAGGAAGTTTTGTGAAGGTGGTGAGTCAGGAAATTTGAAAGTTTAGACGGAACAGTTCGTTGATTGTTGTGTTGAATGAGCCAGGTGTTGTTGCATTGGCAAGGTCTGCATACATCATGCAGTACAGCACCTTGGAGGGAGCAGCGTCAGAAAGTGCAGAGAGGGAGTTGGAGGTTAAGGAAGACTGCTGTGTGGCGTGGAAATTTTTTTTGGTGTCAGACTGTAGTTTTGTTATGGCTGCAAAAGTCGGCGATTTTGGGCTGCTTTTCTTAGCTTCTTCTTTGAGTTTCTTAGTCAGCATTTCCTTCCTTAGAGGGCATTTGGCTGCAAGGGTATGGTGAGTGCCCTTGCAGTTGAGGCAGGTAGGAGTGGCATTGGTGGTGGGAGAGGCTTTGAAATCATGTCCTTCTTTACTGCAGTTGGAACAGAATTTCTTGTCCTTAATGGGGCATTCGGTCGTTGTATGAAGGCATGAGTAGCAGTTCCAACAGGGAGAGACGGGCGAAACGTTCTGGTTCTATTTGCCGTGGATGGATGTGGTAGTATGAGATGGCTAGGCCATCTGACAGTGCTCTACTAGCCATTTCGATGTCTGAGAAGGTGACTTTGATTACAGAGGATGCATTTGGGATCTTTGTGTTGTTATCAATCGAAGCCCAAGAGTTTTGTTCTTCGATTGAGGTCTTCAGGTCAGCAGTCGATTGGGATGTTATAATCTTGTCCAGACGTTAGATAAAAACAGAACGTTTCGCCAACAGGGAAGGTGAAGGGGAGATGGTAAACTGTCGTTCATGTAGTGTCTTCACAGATGTGTCGTCAGTCACCTTGGAAGCTTCAAGATCGTCAGTACAGACGACAATGAAGGAGTCTTTCAACGAGAGGATAGCTGTAAATTTAACCTGCAAACAGGTCTTTACAGCGGCAGCAAGGGCAAGTTTGGTGGAGTCGTTGATAACACCACTTGAAGGCTTGATCTTTACACGATGGGCAAGCATCGTGAAAGAGTAGAGGCGCTGGTATGAAGGTTATAGATACCCCTCCCCGACGGGGATCGAAGGGATACTTCTTAATGGAGTGGAGCGACTGTGACTTGCCAGTAGCAAGGTCAGCAGTGGAATGAGTGCGTCTATATAACGTGGCAAATAGACGTCCTTATGTGATGGACGTGGACGTACACCGGCACCGCCACCACATCAGTTCTGTACAGACCCCCGCTTGTGTTCCATCTGTAACTTTCACACTTATTCTCACCTTATCTACTCTGACTGTAGTAGTTATGAACAAGACATATACTCAGTATTTCAGAGTTTAACCGCTCAGTGAATCGCGAATAATAATAATAATAATAAACTGGTTTATAAAAGTAATAGATGACAGAAAATGTTGATTGTAAGTGAAGCGAAGCACAAGGAAGCTGGAGAATAATTCAGTATACAAACAAAGCTTTAACTTAAAAAAAAAAAAAACTAAGAGAAAGTAATAGAAACACAGGGAAATACGTATGTCTTTGCTCATAGGTGAACATTGTTCATTGCGAGTAGTTCACCCTGTAAGCGTTATTAATTGTTTTTCCATTGTAGTTGAGCCATATAAAAGTGAAGACTTTGAACCTGATATTGGAAAATAATAAATTCTCTCATTCTGAGAGAAAACGGCAAACTGGTGTTACTTGTTTAGATTCAGTCGAACTGTGTAACTGCAGTGTTGATGCAATGTACGATGCATTAGAGAGAATTGCTTGAAAAGTAATGAACTTGAGCTGCTAATGTTCATTGCAATTGGCTCTGATCAATGGTTTTATCACGACGGGAGTGAACAATGGAGTGCACGTAAAATTAAAATCTAAAGGTCCTCATATGAGCCTCGTTACTATACTGTCTTAGCACTTTTTTATTTTTTGATCGTAAAAGTATAACGTTTTTAGCGCCTTTCAGGCAAGAGTCTAACGGAATTTGTAAATGTCTCTTGCCAGCTGTGTATAATGGGCGGCAGATTCGGTTGAACTTTTGAGGGAAGTGGACGTGGTGTGTCAGAGCTCTGCACCTTCTTTGCAGGACTGCCCATTCGAGCCGAGTAGATTTAATTGTGAGCTCAGCAGAGCAACATACTGGACACAGCGATAGAGTGCAACTACGCTGGTAGTGAAAACTTATTAGTGTGGTGCAGACTCCAATGACATTACAAATGAAACGTTACTCTCCGTTTGAAATGCATCTGTGGGCCTCGGTCCCCCGCCTCTCACTTGCGTTCGTAAAGGTGTTTAGTCTCTATCAACCTGTTTTATATCGGTGTATTTGTTTTTACTGGCCTATTTACCTTCACCTACGCACACAGCTGCCCAACCCATGGAATAAAATTGAGATTTGTTGAATACCCAGACGAGTGAGCATACCCGCCAATAAACTATAGAAGATTTATACTTAATTATTTGTGCAGTGAGTAATCGCTTGCGTAGAGTGCACATGATGTTGAGTGCTTGCTGCTAGAAATAGACCCCCTGGCTGCTTTCAAGAGGGAGCTGAACAGATACTCAAAGTTAGTGCCCGACCAGCCGGGCTGTGGTTCGTGCGTTGGACTAGCAGTAACATCCTGGTTAATCAGGCCCTGATTCACCGGGAGTCGTTGTCAAGGACAGGGTCGCAGGGGTACTGACCCCCGGAACACCCTCCAGGTAGCTTGGCTCTTAAACAGACTAAGATATTTGTAGTGTTTAGTAACAGCTTACAAACAGACACCTGTTGAATGACCTTGAGAGCGGCACCCAAAACTTGGCAACCTGTTTTCCTTTGTTAATTAATAAATTACACAAGCTCGTGTTTAATCAAATTGTTCAACGAGTGAGTGCGTTCCTCCTTTCTTCGTGTTGAGCTCTACAGAGTTGGTGATAGTTTAGTGAAAAAAAGTAATCTGTATGAGCAATATTTAGTAACTCTTGCAGGTGCCAGACGAGTACAGTGAGACTTGACATCAGCACCCCGTGCCAGCCAATTCAAAATAAAATTCAGTATAACACAAGGTCGGGCTGTACACAAATAACTCACGCGTAGGGGACAGAAACTACGTACGAGTGATTTGTGTATTGTTCCAGTCACGGTATTGTGACTTTTTGTCCTTTTCGATGTAGGACTATTGCTTACTGGTAAAACAAATAAACTGGTTAAATATAAGAGGCGAAGAAGGAACGCACGCTTGATTGTTGACTCCCACTGCCGAATTTATTCGTAAATTAGATGTGTTTCGGTGGCTGAGCGATCCTACAAAGATATCTCCTTTAAAAAATCGTAAGTTCAGCCGCTTCTACCTCAAGGCACGCAAGAGGAATGGTGCTGAGGGGGTGATAAAATTCTAATCCACGAAAATATAAAAAATATGTATATACGTATGCATGTATGCATGAGTGTACTCACCTATATGTAGTTGTTGTTGTATGTTCGCCGGTACATCCGGCCCGGGTCTTCTCCAAATGGTGACCCGGCATTGGCCCCCTGGGTAGAGGGTGTCGGTCATCTTCTTTCTTGCTGTGGCTCCCATGATGGGGAGTGTCTTCTGACGTCGCATCTTCATCAGCATATCTTGGTACTTCAGGCTGTAGTTCTACCTACATAGGAAGAAGAAGGATGGGGGATAAGAAAGAAGAAAGTGAGAGAAAGAATAGCTGTAGTGGGTAGTCTTGGTCGTCGTCGGGGTTCTCCGGTGTCGTCATCGAGGGGGCGGGTGGGTGGCTAGGACTGGGTATATGTAGTTGCAGGGGTCGAATACATGCATGTACTCATTTATATGTGGTTGCAGGGGTGGAGTTTCAGCTCCTAGCCCCGCTTCTCCTCTGGTCGTTACTAACTTCACTCTCTCTCTTCTTTAAGCTGTGTATGGATCTTGCCTCTACCGCTTTACTTTCCAGAGTGTTTAACTTTCTGACTACTCTAAGGCTGAAGAAATACTTCCTAACATCCCTGTGACTCATCTGAGTTTTCAACTTCCAGCTGTGCTCTCGTGTTCTTGTTTCCCATCTCTCAAACAATCTGTCCATGCCCTGTCAGTTACTCTCACTATTTTGTAAGTTGTTATCATATCACCCCTAGTCCTTCTGTCCTCCAGTGTCAACAGGTTGAGTTTCCTTAACCTCTCTTCATACGACATTCACCTTGGCTCCAGGACTATTCTTGTTACAAACTTCTGCAATTTCTTCATTAGCTTGAAATGTTTGACCAGGTGTGGGTTCCATGCTGGTAATTATTGTGTGCATATGTATGTATGCATATGTATTAGGTGAGTCGTTTTCCAGTTATGAAACAGATTCCAACGATTCCAATTTTTTTTTATACGTCCTATTGTATTGACAAATTTGCCTGCAGTAAGATCCGACAGCCATTAAAAATCGTTGTCATTCAAAAGAGATACTAAAATTGATTTAACATGATTTAATTTTAATGTGAATGAGCACTTCACAATATTTCACACGTAAAATGGGCAACTCTGCATCTACTCACTTGAATTTTACTCTCCACCACTGCCGAATTCGAACGCACCTCGTTGAATATTTGGAGCTACGCTGCTGAAGGTTTTGCAAGGTATCTGAACCATTCCAGTATGCAGGGAACGGGTTCGACAACTTTGGTCATAGGTCACCTGCATATGCCAATTGTTCTAAGAATATGATCCTCATTACCGTTCACAAACCTCGAAAATTTGAAGCCAATCAGATGAGACATTTTCGAGTTATGAGTGAAGACATTCAAAAAGTAGGAAGAAGGAAAAAAAAAAAGTTCTGGCAACTACTTAAGAACATAAGAACATAAGAAAGAATGAACACTGCAGCAGGCCTACTGGCCCATGCGAGGCAGGTCCAAGTCTCCCACCGGTTTAAGCCAATGCCCCGACCCAGCCAGGTCAGGTTACATTCACTTAAGGAAGGAGCACGGCATCTGACCTAGTAGCACAAGCTAGTCACGACTAACACCCACCTGCACCCACTCATATATTTATCTAGCCTATTTTTAAAACTACACAACGTTTTAGCCTCTATAACTGTAATCGGGAGTTTGTTCCACTCATCGACAACTCTATTACCAAACCAATGCTTTCCTATATCCTTCCTGAATCTGAATTTATCCAACTTAAAGCCATTGCTGCGAGTCCTGTCAATACTAGACAATTTTAGCACGCTATTTACATGCCCTTTATTTATTCCTGTTTTCCATTTATACACCTCAATCATATCTCTCCTAATTCTACGCCTTTCTAGAGAGTGCAGATTCAGGGCCCTCAGTCTATCCTCATAGGGAAGATTTCTGATACATGGGATCAACTTAGTCATCCTCCTATGTACGTTTTCCAGAGCATTTATATCCATTCTGTAATACGGTTACCAAAACTGTGCAGCATAATCTAGATGAGGCCTAACCAAGGATATATAGAGTTGAAGAACAACCTGAGGACTCCTATTATTTATGCTTCTTGATATGAAGCCAAGGATTCTGTTTGCTTTATTGCGAACACTTATGCACTGCTGTCTTGGTTTTAGATTACTGCTAACCAGAACTCCTAAATCCTTTTCGCAATCAGTAGTATTAAGATCTACATTATTTAGTTTATATGTGGCATGGTTATTATCCTGTCCAATATTTAGAAATTTCAGAAGTACCTAATTATAGCAGATTTATGCTTATTTACCTGTGCACTGAGTGAACACTTGTCTGTTTTTTCAGTGCTACAAAACTAGTTTTGCGTAAAAGCAATCTGCACGAGTATTGCAATACTAGGCAACTATTACCAGGTAGGGAGTCATGCCTGCTGAGTGACCTTGGGAGTGGCTCCCTCGCCCACCTGTGGCTACCTGTGACTACACAAAGATCACTGGCAGTCTTAGTGGAGAGCAGTATGTTTATTTAGGTACATGTCCACATAAGAACAATTATCATACATAGTACTTATGTGCAAATTACATAGGATAACCCCCCAAAAAGGTCAGACAAGAGTTGATTCAAAGAACTGCACTTTAGTCGATAACCGGAAATAAGTAACTTTATGGAAACATAATATGCCAGAGGTATGAAACTCTCAAGTAATATGAGGCTCCAGGCAACAGCAGCAGTTGCAGCAGTACCCAGGTGCTGATTTTAGCTTTAAATTCAACCAGTAAGGCTATGTACTATTTAAAAAGGATTAGACAATAATGGAAGTTCTCACTAACACACATATTGCAGATAGCCACGGAGAATGCTTCCTTGTCGGCTTATGAAAGCAGGACTAACATGATCGTCTTTCGGACTTGATTCATACCAAAGTCCTACGTTGTTACTAGAACAAAATTAATGTATCAAGAATCCTGAAAAAGACTCAGAAGATAAGAAACAGTCATGGCTTACTGGATTGGAGACGACTGCCCACCAAGATTATTAATATAATTAAAGTAAGCGCTAAATCCTTAAGGAATGTGCGAAGTTGAAGAGTGAGCGAAGCGTTGGAATTGGACATGCCTCGCATGGGCCAGTAGGCCTGCTGCAGTGTTTCTTCTTTCTTATGTTCTTATGTAATTCCAGAGAGAGGTGTGGTTACCGCGAAGGCTCACTCCAAACGAAAGTTTGTTAAACCAAACTCTCAAAAGGTGAGCAAGTGCAGAAGGAAGAAACGCGCTGACTTGTGAACAAGGAGTCAGATTGTTGTATTCTGAGTGCAAGGTGTGCAATGTCGCGAAACATAACAACGACGCCAATAACAATGACAATGACTACAGCAGTATCCGAGTTGGCAGCGGTGTGAGTTGCCAGCTGAAGCTGGCAACTCTGAACAGTGTAAGTCTTACACTGTAAGATAACAGTCGTCTACCCGAGAATGGGAGTGGCCGCACGTGCCTGCGGGTTCTCTGGGCGAGTTTGATGATCCTGCCATGGACGTTAGTGATGACCCGGTGACGCATTCTTGGAAAAAGCTAGTGCTTTCTCTCAGGTCACAGTGGAAGTGTACAACAACAGCAGCAGCAGAGGACAGCAAGTAGGAGCTTTAACAGTGTTCCTCACTGCCAGGGAGCTTCCTGGGGGTGTAAGTTTATTCAGATATACACAAATACAATTACATAGATTATCATACATAGCCGCATATGTGAAGTGAACCTAGGATAACCCAAAAAAGTCAGACAAAGTGACTTATTTTCATTGGGCCTTTTTAATACATTATACTAAAAACGAGATAATATCTTATTATTAAACTATAAAGGAGATATACTAGGAATAAGGTAAAATGAGTTATTTATATTTACGTGTGTTAGCTAAAAAAATAAAAAAATAATTCTCTTTCCCTTTCTGTCGCTACATTCATTAGGTACCTTTTAGCTCTCTTCATGACTGGCTCATGTTATAACTGGCTTTGACATGTGCAGGCAGTCTGTTCCATTTCTTTATTGCTGTACAATAAAAGGTGTTTGAAGCCTGGCCACTGACTGTGGGTACTACAGAGTTGTACTCTCTTCCCCTAGTACTATGACTGCTTTGGTTCTCTGCCTTGACAAAATTGGCAGCAAGATATTATGGACATTGTGAACAATTTTATAAACTTTATTTAACTTCAGTATATCCAATTGTTGTAATTCATCCAGGCCTACATGTTCTCTTGGACCCAGGTCCAGGATGAATCTTACTATTTTGTTCTGGGTGATTTGCAGTCTATCTTTCAGTTTTTTTTTTTTTTTGACAAGGCAGAGTACCATGAAGAGCAAGCGTAGTCCATATGACATTGTATAAGGGCTAGACATAGGGTCCTGCGAGCCTCAGTAGGTAGACACTGTGCTTGTCGTAGAGGAACTTCAGTCTGGCATTCGCTTTCTTTACTACACTGATCCCTATCAGTTCTCCTGACATGCATGGGTCAAAGGGGATTCCCAGATATTTTACTGAGGAAACTGAAGTGATGGATTCCCCATTACACCGGACATTAAAATTATTTACCCTTCTCAGTTTATGTTTCGTGCCAAAGAGTATGGCTTACGTTTTCCCGAATTGTAACGATAGTTTGCTGTTTACTAACCATTTGCTGCAGGACTCCATGTTGTGTCCTTGTATTATTAAGATTATTTGTTTGCATTTTTATATTTTATGTGGCCACAATGGGTATGCAGAAGTAGTGGCAACGGCATCGTCATCCATGCTCGGTACTTTACTCAACACCCAGAGCTTTTCAATGCTCCTATGTTGACCTAGTTGCAAGCAAAACTGCACTAACCAACGTAGCACCCAAAATGACCCAAGAATACCAGCATTGAGACCTACTAATCGAATAAACTGACGATCAAAGGAAGACTGCCCCTCAAACCCAAAGCACCACCCCGCTGCCAAACAAACACTTATCTAAGCTTTGTATAAATACAGCTTCTCCTTCTTGACTCATCAACTTCTACTACTCCTGTGTTAAAATGAAGCATAACCTCAGAAGAAACAATACCAAGATCAGCAAGAAAACACCAAGAAATCTACTAATCAACTTGTCTACGCAGGACGCCGGTACACCCTCCACCCCCCTCACCACCGCCCAGGGCGATGCATCAACAACAAACATGGCTGCATCCCCTTCAAACTCCTACTTTTCCGGGTTCACACCAGATAATCTCTCAGGTATGACGAACGATCCAGATACTCTTAAGTCATACATTACCAACTTAATTACTGAAAACATGAAACTTCGTGAAACACTAATGCAACAAGATACCAGGATGACACACCTTGAAAACAAAATCCTCAGCCTTGAACAAAAGTTAACAACATCTGGAATGACTGATTTTGGAAAGACCCTCCAAACAGTCATAGATAGCCACACAGAACAGATAACGTCTATTAATAAAAAGGTTGAGGAAGCAGTAAAAGAGTGGAAGAACAACATGGATAACCAGTTTAACGACTACTTTGCACTCCAAGAGGAAAAAACCGAGCAAGAATAGTTAGATTCAACACACACGACAGGAAAAAAGACCTAATTAGCGCATCTATTACAGCAAAGAAAGTGGTATATATAAACGAGTGTCTGACCTAAAAACGTCAGAACCTCTTGTATCGAATCAGAAAACTTAAGCGGGAGAATAATGATAAAATCCACCAGTTTTTCACCCGGGATGGGAAAATTCTAGTGAAGAAAACAAATGTAGACCAATTATATACTATCACAAATGAGAATGAACTATCAAGCTTCCTTAGGGATGCAAATATTACAGAGACTGATTAAACACAATGTCCAAATCAAAACCCTACGTGTAGTGTATGTTGTGCTCATCTACCTCATTTAAATGCTTTCACTAGTTAGAAGCAACTACCTCATTGTATATGTTTTTTTCTTTAATTGCTATTATTTGCTATATATATATATTTTTAAATAAATATTTACTATTTGTCCATTTTCCAACCTCATGTTTAAATATTATTAATAACTATTAATTGCTTAAAATTTGTTTAATACCATTTTTTACTATCAGACCATTTTACTTTTGTACAATTAATCCCTATATTCTCTTAGAATAGTTCTTTACATTCATTTACTTTATATTCATTCGCTGCTCAGCCTTGGCTGTGGCAGGTGCTC
>WNWK01039208.1:0-17560 GCA_009830355.1 Cherax destructor
TCACAACACTGTGTATGCCACTACATTTCTTAAACCTCTCAAACCAGCCTTTGCTGGCTTTAAAATCACTCGCCTCACCACTGGTTCCACGCATTGTCTTGACAAGATCTGCATGCAACTTCCTTGCCTTTTCACAAATTATCGCCGTGGAAATACAGTGGTACCCAGGTTAATGATATTTTTTCGTTCCAGAATGCTGTTCAAGTGCCATTACCAAATGAATTTATCCCCGTAAGGAATAATGTAAAATAGACTAGTCCTTTTTGACCCCCAAAAATACACTTGCAAAAGCATTTAAAAAATAAAAGGGCGAGTTTGGAGACCATCGTAAACTGGGGAACCACTGTACTATCACCCGCTATCTGTTTTTCATTGATCCACACCCCCAACTCAATATCACTTCAATATCGTCCATTGCATAGGCCTTATAGGTAAGGCTTGGGAGGGAGTGACTTCCAGGACTTTGAACTCTACTTGGAGACCACTGTGGCTGGATTGTGTTGAAAAAGAGGGATTTTGAAGGATTTGAGGCTGGCAGGGACCCTGACGACCCTGTGCCTGTTGTGGAAGATATTGTGGCATTGGGCAACAGCCTGGGGTTGGAGGTGAGTGCTGAGGATGTGGAAGAGTTGGTGGAGGAGCACAGGGTAGACCTAACCACTGAAGAGCTGAGAGAGCTTCATCAGGAACAGCAACAGACGACATTTAAGGAAATTGATTCAGAGGAGGAGGCTGGACAGGGTGAGGTAGTAACTTCTTCAGAGATTAAGGAAATTTGTTCTATGTGGACTAAGGTGCAGACATTTGTTGAAAAACACCACCCTGAGCAAGCTGAAGCAAACCACATCTGCAACATGTTCAGTGACAGAATCTTGCCCCACTTCAGAAAAATGTTGAAGAGTCGCCAGAAACAGAGGACTGTGGACAGTTATTTTTCGAGGCAGGGATCCAGTGACTCTCAAGCTGGTCCTAGTGGCATTTAAAGAAAAAGAAGGGAAGTAACCCCAGATAAGGACTTGTTACCTGAAGTCTTTATGGAGGGGGATTCCCCTTCCAAACACTAACACCCTCCCCCTGACCTCCTCCCTATCTTCCAGATGCCTGCAACTCTCTTCAATAAAGGTAAGTAAATGTTATTTATTATTCTGAAATTGAAAGAAACCCAAAGTATTTCTTTTCTTATGCCAAAACAAAGTCGAGAACAACATCCAGTATTGGGCCCCTACTAAAACGAGATGGGTCTTACACAGATGACAGCAAGGAAATGAGTGAGTTACTAAAGTCCCAGTATGACTCAGTTTTTAGTGAGCCGATAACCAGACTAAAAGTTGAAGACCTAAATGAATTTTTTATGAGAGTGCCACAGAACTTGGTAGACGCAAGCCTATCTGACATTACCCTGATGCCACATGACTTTGAAAAGGCGATAAATGACATGCCCATGCACTCCGCTCCAGGCCCCGACTCATGGAACTCAGTGTTCATCAAGAACTGCAAGAAGCCCCTATCACGTGCTTTTAACATCCTATGGAGAGGGAGCATGGACACTGGGGTCGTCCCACAGTTACTAAAAACAACAGACATAGCCCCACTCCACAAAGGCGGCAGTAAAGCAATGGCAAAGAACTACAGACCAATAGCGCTAACGTCCCATATCATAAAAATCTTTGAAAGGGCTCTAAGAAGCAAGATCGCCACTCATCTAGATAACCATCAATTACACAACCCAGAGCAGCATGGGTTTAGAGCAGGTCGCTCCTGTCTGTCCCAACTACTGGACCACTATGACAAGGTCCTTTGACAAGTGTGACCATGGTGTGATAGCACACAAAATGCGTGATAAAGGAATAACAGGAAAAGTTGGTAGATGGATCTATAATTTCCTAACAAGTAGAACACAAAGAGTAGTAGTCAACAGAGTAAAGTCTGAGGCAGCTAATGTGAAAAGCTCTGTTCCACAAGGCACAGTACTCGCTCCCATCCTGTTCCTCATCCTCATATCGGACATAGACAGGGATATAAGCCACAGTGCCGTGTCTTCCTTTGCAGATGACACCCGAATCTGTATGACAGTGTCCACCGTTGAAGACACTGCAAGACTCCAAGCAGACATAAACCAAATCTTTAAATGGGCTGCAGAAAACAATATGAAGTTCAATGATGAGAAATTTCAATTACTCAGATACGGAAAACGTGAAGAAATTAAAATCTCATCGGAGTACAAAACTAATTCCAACCACACAATAGAGCGAAAAACTAATGTCAAAGACCTGGGAGTGATCATGTCAGAGGATCTCACCTTCAAGGACCATAACAATGTAGCAATTGCATCTGCTCGAAAAATGACAGGATGGATAATGAGAACCTTCAAAACCAGGGATGCCAAGCCCATGTTGACACTTTACAGATCGCTTGTTCTATCTAGGCTGGAATATTGCTGCACACTAACTGCACCTTTCAAGGCGGGTGAAATAGCTGACCTTGAAAATGTGCAGAGAACCTTCACCGCACGCATAAGTGCGATAAACCACCTCAACTACTGGGAACGCTTGAATTTCCTAAACCTGTACTCTCTAGAACGCAGGCGGGAGAGATACATTATTATATGCAAAAAGATCACAGTAAACAGGTGATATCAAAATATGCAAGACAACCATTAAATTTAATGATAAATTAGACTAATCTTAATTCTTGGGAAGAGTTTCAGGTCCTTTCTTATGTTCCTCTTCACAGAGTCGTGCGTTGTTACGCTACTGTGAGGTGTAGTCTTTGTTAGTGTGATGTGACTGTGAGGTGTATTCTGCCCCTTTATAAGCCTTCTTGTCATGTTTCCTTTTATAGTTCCTTGATAATGTGAGTAGTCACGAAAGGGCTTGGAATTCTTCTATTTTTTCATAGTGGTTGTCTTGCATACATTATTATATACACATGGAAAATTCTCGAGGGCTTAGTACCAAACTTGCACACAAAAATCACTCCGTACGAAAGCAAAAGACTCGGCAGGCGATGTAACATCCCCCCAATGAAGAGCAGGTGTGCCACTAGCACGTTGAGGGACAACACAATAAGTGTGAGGGGCCCAAGATTGTTCAACTGCCTCCCAGCATACATCAGGGGGATTACCAACAAGCCCCTGGCTGTCTTCAAGCAGGCACTGGACAGGCACCTCAAGTCGGTACCTGATCAGCCGGGCTGTGGTTCGTACGTTGGACTGCGTGCGGCCAGCAGTAACAGCCTGGTTGATCAGGCTCTGGTCCAACAGGAGGCCTGGTCACAGACCGGGCCGCGGGGGCGTTGACCCCTGGAATTCTCTCCAGGTAGACTCCAGGTAGACACAAATAATAGATTTACTGTTATGCAGACTATTGCATTATTGTAAAAATTGTATAAATAATATCAGTGCACTTGTGAAAGAATATTAGACTCACCAATTGATGTGTATTGGACGCGTGGCGTGATTTGTTTACTCTTGAACATTTGCAAAAATCGAACATTTCCCCTACTTTGAGCTCAATTTCATGGTCGTTTTCATCATGAAACTAATCAAAATCATCTATATTTCTGTAGTATGTTTTCCATTCTATCAAATGAGACCATAAAAATGAGAATACAACCATAAATACTATAGGAAAATACACCTCAAAGACGGCGTTTTAATCCAAAAAAAACGGTCAGAGTTTTTTTCTCTCATTATGCACTGCGTGCTGCAGGATTTTTTTATACTGCGCACACTGACCACACAGACCCATTCTCTCATATGTGGGCCTACCAGCTTTCTCCCGCTTGATTTGAAGCCGCTAGAATTTGAGAGTATACATACGTCCAAAACAGTGGCTCGTAAGACGTATATATACAACCGAAACAGTCAAAGGGTTAATAATGTTGTTTTGTGTATGTAGAACTATATAATTAAAATGTATTTTTTGTGAATATTTTTGGGTGGAACGGATTAATTGTATTTACATTATTTCTTATGGGAAATAAGGTTTCGAATTACGAGCAATTCGTGTTAAGGCCTAGCTCCTGGAACGGATTATGACCGCTAGTCGAGGGACCACTGTACAGTGGACCCCCGAGTTTCGGTCACCTCGGAAATTGAACAATTATGTAAGTTTAATATTGTAAGTGCTTTTCTATGTGTATTTTTGGGGGTCTGAAAGGACTAATCTAATTTACATTTTTCTTTAAGGGAACAAATTCGTTCGGTAATGGCACTTGAACAGCCTTCTGGAATGAATTATGACTGAAACTCGGGGGTCCACTGTACTTGTATTGTAAACTGTTTACTATAATTCTTACCATTTAGTTTTAAGTTAATTTTTAAGTCTGCCCACAATGCTCTGCATATTAGGGGCTTTTGGCACGTACACCTCTTGTAATCTCATAAACCAATTTTAAATCTTTGTATCATGTCCCAATAAACTATTAATATTATTATTTATTATTTATTTTTTTTTTTTTATTAACACATCGGCCGATTCCCACCAAGGCAGGGTGGCCCGAGAAAAGAAAAAACTTTCATCATCATTCACTCCATCACTGTCTTGCCAGAGGGGTGCTTTACACTACAGTTATAAAACTGCAACATTAACACCCCTCCTTCAGAGTGCCGGCACTGTACTTCCCATCTCCAGAACTCAAGTCCGGACTGCCGGTTTCCCTGAATCCCTTCATACATGTTACTTTGCTCACACTCCAACAGCACGTCAAGTATTAAAAACCATATGCCTCCATTTACTCCTATCAAATACGCTCACACATGCTTGCTGGAAGTCCAAGCCCCTCGCACACAAAACTTCCTTTACCCCATCCCTCCAACCTTTCCTAGGCCGACCCCTACCCCGCCTTCCCTCCACTACAGATTTATACACTCTCGAAGTCACTCTGTCTCGTTCCATTCTTTCTACATGTCCAAACCACCTCAACAACCCCTCCTCAGCTCTCTGGACAACCGTTTTGGTAATCCCGCACCTCCTCCTAATTTCCAAACTCCGAATTCTCTGCATTATATTCACACCACACATTGACCTCAGACATGACATCTCCACTGCTTCCAGCCTTCTCCTCGTTGCAACATTCATCACCCATGCTTCACACCCATATAAGAGCGTTGGTATAACTATACTCTCATACATTCCTCTCTTTACTTCCATGGACAAGGTTCTTTGTCTCCACAGACTCCGAAGTGCTCCACTCACCCTTTTCCCCTCATCAATTCTATGATTCACCTCATCCTTCATAGACCCATCCGCCGACATGTCCACTCCCAAATATCTGAATACATTCACCTCCTCCATACTCTCTCCTCCAATCTGATATCCAATCTTTCGTCACCTATTCTTTTGTTATCCTCATCACCTTACTCTTTCCTATATTCACTTTCAATTTTCTTCTTTTACACACCCTACCAAATTCATCCACCAACCTCTGCAACTTCTCTTCAGAATCTCCCAAAAGCACAGTGTCATCAGCAAAAAGCAACTGTGACAATTCCCACTTTGTATTTGCTTCTTTATCTTTTAGCCCAACACCTCTTGCCAAGACCCTCGCATTCACTTCTCTTACAACCCCATCTATAAATATATTGAACAACCACGGTGACATCACACATCCTTGTCTAAGGCCTACTTTTACTGGGAAATAGTCCCCTTCCCTCCTACACACTCTAACCTGAGCCTCACAGTCCTCATAAAAACTCTTCACTGCTTTCAGTAACCTTCCTCCTATTCCATACACCTGCAACATCTGCCACATTGCCCCCCTATCTACCCTATCATACGCCTTTTCCAAATCCATAAATGCCACAAAAACATCTTTACCCTTATCCAAATACTGTTCACCTATATGTTTCACTGTAAACACTTGGTCTACACACCCCCTACCTTTCCTAAAGCCCCCTTGTTCATCTGCTATCCTACTTTCTGTCTTACTCTTAATTCTTTCAATAATAACTCTACCATACACTTTACCAGGTACACTCAACAGACTTATTCCCCTATAATTTTTGCACTCTCTTTTGTCCCCTTTGCCTTTATACAAAGGAACAATACACGCTCTCTGCCAATCCCTAGGTACCTTACCCTCTTCCATACATTTATTAAATAATAGCACCAACCACTCCAAAACTATATCCCCACCTGCTTTTAACATTTCTATCTTTATTCCATCAATCCCAGCTGCCTTACCCCCTTTCATTCTACCCACTGCCTCACGAACTTCCCCTACACCCACAACTGGCTCTTCCACACTCCTACAAGATGTTATTCCTCCTTGCCCTACACACGAAATCACAGCTTCCCTGTCTTCATCAACATTTAACAACTCCTCAAAATATTCTCTCCATCTTCCCGATACCTCTAACTCTCCATTTAATAACTCTCCTCTCCTATTTTTAACTGTCAAATCCATTTGTTCTCTAGGCTTCCTCAACTTATTAATCTCATTCCAAAACTTTTTCTTATTTTCAACAAAATTTGCTGATAACATCTCACCCACTCTCTCATCTGCTCTCTTTTACATTGCTTCACCACTCTTTTAACCTCTCTTTTTCTCTCCATATACTCTTCCCTCCTTGCATCACTTCTACTTTGTAAAAACCTCTCATATGCTAACTTTTCTCCCTTACTACTCTCTTTACATCATCATTCCACCAATCGCTCCTCTTCCCTCCCGCACCCACTCGCCTGTAACCACAAACTTCTGCTGAACACTCTAACACTACATTTTTAAATCTACCCCATACATCTTCGACCCCATTGCCTACACTCTCACTAACCCATCTATCCTACAATAGTTGTTTATATCTTACCCTAACTGCCTCCTCTTTTAGTTTATAAACCTTCACCTCTCTCTTACTTACTGCTTCTATTTTCCTTGTATCCCATCTACCTTTTACTCCCACTGTAGCTATAACTAAAAAGTGATCTGATATATCTGTGGCCCCTCTATAAACATGTACATCCTGAAGTCTACTCAACAGTCTTTTATCCACCAATACATAGTCCAACAAACTACTGTCATTACGCCCTACATCATATCTTGTATACTTATTTATCCTCTTTTCTTAAAATATGTATTACCTATAACTAAACCCCTTTCTATACAAAGTTCAATCAAAGGGCTCCCATTATCATTTACACCTGGCACCCCAAACTTACCTACTACACCCTCTCTGCATGTTTCTCCCACTTTAGCATTTAGGTCCCCTACCACAATTACTCTCTCATTTGGTTCAAAAGTTCCTATACATTCGCTTAACATCTCCCAAAATCTCTCTCTCCTCTACACTCCTCTCTTCTCCAGGTGCATACACGCTTATTATGACCCACTTTTCGCATCCGACCCTTATTTTAATCCACATAATCCTTGAATTTACACATTCATATTCCCTCTTTTCCTTCCATAACTGGATCCTTCAACATTATTGCTACCCCTTCCTTAGCTCTAACTCTCTCAGATACTCCTGACTTAATCCCATTTATTTCTCCCCACTGAAACTCGCCTACCCCCTTCAGCTTTGTTTCGCTTAGGGCCAGGACATCCAACTTCTTTTCATTCATAACATCGGCAATCATCTCTTTCTTATCATCCGCACTACATCCACGCACATTCAGACAACCCAGTTTTATAAAGTTTTTCTTCTTCTCTTTTTTAGTAGATTTGTACAGGAGAAGGGGTTACTAGCCCATTGCTCCCGGCATCTTAATCGCCTCATACGACACGCATTGCTTACGGAGGAAAGATTCTTTTCCACTTCCCCATGGACAATAGAGAAAATAAAAAGAACAAGAGCTATTAAGAAAAAGAAGAAAAACCTAGATGTG
This sequence comes from Cherax destructor, assembly GCA_009830355.1. Lineage (NCBI taxonomy): Eukaryota > Metazoa > Arthropoda > Malacostraca > Decapoda > Parastacidae > Cherax > Cherax destructor. The sequence continues at coordinate 7,824 of WNWK01039208.1, forward strand.
TGTATGTATATATATGCATGTGTATGCCAGTGTAGTGTGACCTAAAGTGTAAGTAGAAGTAGCTAGATATACCTGTTATCCAGCGTGTTTATGAGACAGAAAAAAGACACCAGCAATCCTACCATCATATAAAACAGTTTCAGGTTTCTGTTTCACAGTCACCTGGCAGGACGGTAGTACCTCCCTGGGTGGTTGCTGTCTACCAACCTACTACCTATTATATATTATATATTATATTATTACCTATTATTTTATTATTATTATTAATATTTCACTAATATCAACTCTACGGTTTATTTATCTATCACAACTGATCTAATATGACACAATAAACAATATAAATAACATAGAAACCTGATATATACTCTAGAATAAATAAAATACAGTGGTACCCCGAGTTTCAAACTGCTCCCAACTCGACCAATTACAGTGGACCCTCGGTTAACGAATACCCCGGAAATCGTGCAATTATGTAAGTATAATTTTGTAAGTTCTTGTGGAAGTGTATTTTTGGGGGTCTGAAATAGACTAACCTACGTGAAATTTTTCCTTAAGGGAGTAAATTCGTTCGGTAATGGCACTTGAGCAGACTTCAGGAGTGAAGTTTTTACGAAACTCGGGGGTCCACTGTATGTAAGTCTTTAATGTTGTTATTCTGAAGAGGCATTCTCAAGTTATCTCACATAAAACTTGCAACTTGGCACCTACACAGTTCAATAACGATCTGAACCCTTTTCTACTTTTTCTAAGATACTTCAATGCTGACAGTTGGAAGTCTAGAGAATGGGTCTGTTCGGTGAGTGTGCACAGTATAAAAAAAAAATCCTGCCCAATGTGTTGCATGATGGGAAAAAGCAAAACTCTGACCATGTGTTTGGTTTAACATAGCAACTGTGAGATGTTTTCTAGGATGGTTTTATGAATTTATTGGTTGTTTCTTGGTATCATTTGATACAATGAAAGACACAATAAAGATGATCAGCAGTAGCTTAAAATCTGGCTCAAAGTGGCAGAAATAATAAATTCTTGCCAATTTTCCTAAGGAGGGGTAAAGCCCCCCTACACTTCCCTGTCTGTGTTATTGGTTTTTAAAAGGTCTTGACGCAGTTACTGGGATGCCATAAACCACGACCAATTGTTGCGATAACCTACCTAGTTGAAAATAGGTGTGAGTTGAAAGCGTCCACTGATTGAGCATGGAATGATGCACTGTAGGCATCTGATTGTATGTGATACCTACAGTATTCATTAATGGAAAATTCTAACACTTAGTAACACAGAAAAGATAATAAACATTAAAAAATGAATAATCTAGTACTGTATATAACAAGTGTACACTTACATGAGAGTTGCACCTTCAGTTTTTATTTCATCATTGTGCTTGAGTTGTTTGATGCTGACTGATTCAGGCAGAGGGTCATCTGGAGCATCAACTCTAGGAAATTTGTATACAGTAACACAACCTGAAAATATTATAAATTATGCAACATTAAATCTACCTTTAAAACCAAAACACTAAGGAGCTCTGATACAGGCATTCCTCACTTAACGCCCTACCTGTTTAACGACCTGCTCAGACTTATGACCAGTTCTCTGACCTGTCAGTACAGTGGTACCCCGACTTACGATATTAATCCGTCAGAGAGGGCATATTTTAAGGCGAAACAATCGTTAAACGAATCAATTTTCCCCATAAGAAATAATGGAAATAAATTTAATCCGTCCAAGACTTCCAAAAGTAGTTAAATAAAATATTTTTTAGAACTTTTTGACATTAAATAATACAAAATTTAATAAAGAATACCTAAATACACATGCAAATATTGAACAATAACATGTCACTTACATTTATTGAAGAGTTGTTGATGTGTGGAGGACGGGAGGAGGAGAAGGTGGAGTAGTATGCTAGTGTTTGGAAGGGAATCCTTCCATTAACACTGCAGGTACCAAGTTCTTTTCTGGGGTTACTGGCCTTTTTCTTTGAATGCTACACTCCCTGCATGAATGCTACACTCCCTGCATGAATGCTACACTCCCTGCATGAATGCTACACTCCCTGCATGAATGCTACACTCCCTGCATGAATGCTACACTCCCTGCATGAATGCTACACTCCCTGCATGCCTACTACACTCCCTGCATCCTTGCTACACTCCCTGCATCCTTGCTACACTCCCTGCATCCTTGCTACACTCCCTGCATCTTTGCTTCACTCCCTGCATGAATGCTACACTCCCTGCATGCCTACTACACTCCCTGCATCCTTGCTACACTCCCTGCATCCTTGCTACACTCCCTGCATCCTTGCTACACTCCCTGCATCTTTGCTACACTCCCTGCATCAATGCTACACTCCCTGCATGCCTACTACACTCCCTGCATCCTTGCTACACTCCCTGCATCCTTGCTACACTCCCTGCATGAATGCTACACTCCCTGCATCCCTGCTACACTCCCTGTATCCTTGCTACACTCCCTGCATCCTTGCTACACTCCCTGCATCCTTGCTACACTCCCTGCATCCCTGCTACACTCCCTGCATCCCTGCTACACTCCCTGCATCCCTGCTACACTCTCTGCATCTTTGCTACACTCCCTGCATCCCTGCTACACTCCCTGCATGCCTGCTACACTCCCTGCATGCCTGCTACACTCCCTGCATAAATGCTACACTCCCTGCATAAATGCTTCACTCCCTGCACATTCTTTACCACAGGCTTAGCACTAGGATCTTTCCTTGGACCCATGGTAGCTTATTTAGCAGTTGCAAGCACTAAAAACAGTGGAATAATGACAATATACTGGTATGAATGCGTGGGTGTGGGTGGGTGGTCGCTCTCGCTTGTAAACAATAGCACTGACGCTCCCTGGAGTGCGCGCTCAGCTGGGCGCCAAGCGGACACGTCCGGTACGAATGTCGGTAGACGAAGCAAACATCGTAAGTCACAATCAAATTTCTTACGTTATAAATATCGGTTATCGAAAATAACGTAAGATGATAACATCGTAAGTCGGGGTACCACTGTATACTGTATACAGTACAGTTGGTGTACTGTATACAGTACACTACTGTATAAAAATTTAAAAATATACTAAAACTGTTATAAATGGTGCAAAGGTGACATTAAAACAATATCTAAAGATTGTTGACATAAACCCACTACCAGTACAGTATGCTTGAAATATCAGCAAGGGGCAGATCCTCGCTAATCAACCAATTCACTTAATGACCTAGTCATAAGAACGGAGTGCCTGTACAAATATTTATTCCTTTGCATAATATACAACGTGAGATTTACATACCTGGAGTATACCTGGAGGGGGCTTCAGGGATCAACACCCCTGAGGCCCAGTCCGTGACCAGGCCTCATGGTGGATCAGGGCCTGATCAACTAGGCTGTTACTGCTGGCTACATGTAAACCAACGTGTGAGCTACAGCCCGGTTGGTCTGGTACATGTTATAAGATACGTATTGTTATGTACAAAGAAAGCCACTAGTATGCCTGAGCATTTCAGGCACATTAATCTGAATGATTACAGACTACTTAAAACTAGACATAGACCAAGGAGTGGTAAATGTTAATTATGCATTTTTTTTAATTATTACAAAAAGAGAGGTAGCAAAAAATATAATTAATAAGATTTATAGTAGAGGGGTAAAAAAAATTATTACAATTAGAATAATTTACATTATTACAATAGTACATTATTATTATATTATTATTATTATAATAATAAAAAAGAAACGCTAAACCTACTAGGGTCATACAGCGCTGCAGGTCAAGAACTGATGCATGATCTGCCTGATCTGCTTTCTTTGTACTTAGCAAATCAAAATTGTAATTACACATTGTAAACTATGCACAGAAATAAAATCGTTAATCCTTAACCCTTTGGGGGTTGACAGGCCTTCTCGGAAACTCGTTCTAAGGGTCGAAACTATTTGAAAAAAAAAAAAATTATTTTTTTACTTATGAAATATTTTTTTTTCTAAACTAATAGGCTAACAAAAAAAATTTTGCGATCAATACTTACCGAGATATAGAGGCGTGAAGTTGACAAAGTGAGCCGCTTGTGGCAACATCGCCGACTGCCGATCACCCGGTAACAGTTTTTTTTTTTCTACTTTTTTTTTTCTTTTTTAATATTTTATTTTTTCAAGTCACTTTTATGTCCTGTGAGACCAATATAAAGACTATTTGGTATATATTCACTCATTGTATACTACACAATAACTGCTGGCTGGCTGGCTGGCCGGCTAGCTGGCTGGCTAGCTGACCAGCTGGCTGGCTGGCTGGCTGGCTGGCTGGCTGGCTGGCTGACTGAACAGCTGGCTGGATGGATGAGGGGTGAGCCTCATCTCATCTTATGTTATCACTAAACTAATGAGAGTGGTGACATTTGATGAGGGTACACTGCCTTCGCTTTATTTGTTTTCACTGTTTTATCTGTCTGTCTGTCTGCTTGTCTATCTTTCTGTCTCTCTCTGACAGTAGCCTTAAATTCCAAACACACATATAACAAATTTCCAAGAAAATCTCAAAGACAGTAGGCACACTATCAAAGATACGCTACTATGTGCCTCAATCAGCTCTCCTTGCACTATATCATTCACTCATATACCCTTATCTCACCCATGGAATCTGTGCATGGGGATCAACAACATTAAAGTAAAGTAAAAGTAAATTTTATTTCTTTGCAAGTATACATAGATATTGGTAGTTACAATCATAAAACTGAAATGCAAGGAGAGCCACTGGCATGCCATGGCATTAGGGGCAGCTTTATCTAATGACTTATAGACTATGTACATAATACTAGAGAAATTGATTGAGTTTATTCTAGTTATATATTTTATTTCAAATTACAATATGATGATATTATACTGTTAAAATGACAATATGATGATATTAAATTGTAGCAAGTGTTTAGGAGGATGGTAATATAAAATTGAGATTATCTTAAGGAAAATAACATTGAGCATTTTTGAAAGTAGTTTACAGTATGAGTATTTAGTTTAGGGTGAGTAGGTGATTTTTGAGAAGAGTCTTAAATTGATTTTCAGACAAGGTTAACTTAATATTTACTGGTAATGAATTCCAGATTCTGGGGCCCTTTATGTGCATAGAATTTTTACATTGGTTGGTATGGACTCGGGTATGTCAAAAGTGATCTGTGTCTTGTGTTGTGGTCGTGGGACCTATTAAAGTTGTTGAGGAGAATTTTGAGCGGAGGGTTGATATTAGCATGTAGAGTTTTATGTATGTAATAGGCACATGAATAGGTATGAACGTTTTCTACGGTGAGTAGTTTTAGAGTTTTGAATATTGGTGGAGTATGCTGTCTAGAGTGGGAATTTGTTATCATCCTGACTGCAGCCTTTTGCTGGGTTATGAGTGGTCTAAGGTGATTTAATATTGTTGAGCCCCATGCACAGATTCCATAGGTGAGATAAGGGTAGATAAGTGAATGATATAGTGCAAGGAGTGGTGATTGTGGCACATAATAGCGTCAGGCTGCAGTCAGAATGATAACAAATTCCCACTCTTGACAGCATACTCCACCAATATTCAAAAACCTAAAACTACTCACCGTAAAGAACATTCACACTTATTCTTGTGTCTACTACATACATAGAACTCTACACTCTAATATAAACCCTCCGCTCAAAATTCTCCTCACCAACTTTAATAGGACCCATGACCACAACACAAGACACAGATCACTTTTTGATATACCCCGTATTACAAAAAAAAAATATTCATTTGTAATAAAGGACTGTTCGGGATAACTAATAATATCTCAGATTTCCAATATTTATTATACAGTGGTCTCTTGGTTTTCGATTTTAATCCGTTCCAGATGGATCAGCTGAAACCAAAATCGGCAAAAAGCAAAAGTATTTTCCCCATAAGAAATAATGGAAATTCAATTAATCCGTTCCAGATACCCAGAAGTTTGGAAAAAAAATTGGGGGGTCTTAAAGATAGATTTACATGCACAAATGAATGAACTCTATGTGGCACTTACCTTTATTGAAGACTGATGTTGCTGGATGGAAGAGAGGGAGGAGGGGAGAGGGAAGAGACCCTAGGTACCAAGTCCTCATCTGGGGTCACTTCCTTCTTTGTCTTTTAATCCCACTAGGACCAGCTTGAGAGTCACTGCACACCTGTGGCACTAAATATCTGTCCAGAGAGCTCTGTGTCTGGCGGCTCTTTAAAATGTCCCTAAAATGGGACATGGCATTGTCATTGTAAAAGTAGCCAGCACGGATTGCAACATCTTTCTCAGGGTGATGTTCCTCCACAAATGAATGCACCCTACTCCACATTGCACAAATCTCCTTAATCTCTGAAGAAGGCACCTTACATCTCTCTTCCTCCACTGAAGCAATTTCCTGAGTTGTGGTTTGATGTTGTTGCAGCTCAAGCTCTTGCAGCTCTTCAGTGGTTAGATCTTCATTGTGGTCCTCCACCAACTCTTCCACATCCTCTCCACTCACATCCAACCCCATGCAATTCCCCAATGCCACAATACTTTCCACAACTTCCATAGGCTCCTCAGGGTCAGCCCCAAACCCTTCAAAATCCCTCTCTGGGACACAATCTGGCCACAACTTTCTCCAAGCAGAGTTCATCGTCCTGAAGTCACTCCCTGCCAAGCTTTATCTATAAGGCCTATGCAATGGAAGACATTGAAGTGATCCTTCCAGAACTCTCTTAGGGTAAATGCAGAGTCATTGGTCATATCAAAGCACCTTTGAAACATTGCTTTGGTGTACAGTTTTTTGAAGTTTGCAATGACCTGCTGGTCCATGGGCTGGATGAGAGGAGTGGTGTTAGGAGGCAAGAACTTCTCTGTTACAAATTTGAAATTCTTAGACATTTGGTCTTCCAAGTCTCGAGGATGAGCAGGAGCATTGTCCATTACCAGGAGGCACTTAAGTGGCAATTTATTGTCCAATAGATATTTCTTCACACTGGAGCCAAACACTTGATTAAACCATTCCAGGAAAATTTCCCTAGTGACCCATGCCTTACTTAGCATTAGACTTCCAAAACACACACAATTTACTCTTGTCAACACTGTATTTCTTGAACACTCTGGGATTTTCTGAGTGATACACCAGTAAAGGCTTCACTTTGAAATCCCCACTAGCGTTACCACACAACATTAGAGTTAGCCTGTCTTTCATAGGCTTTTGTCCTCGCATTGCCTTTTCCTCCTGCGTGATGTAGGTCCTCCTTGGCATTTTCTTCCAAAAGAGGCCTGTTTCGTCACAATTAAACACTTGTTGGGGTTGGAATTCTTCTGCCTCTACATATTCTTTAAAGTCACGTACCAATTTTTCAGCCCCATGTTTATCTGAACTGGCATCCTCACCATGCCTTACAACACTGTGTATGCCACTTCGCTTCTTAAGTTTTCGAACCAGCCTTTGCTGGCCTTAAATTCATCAACATCAACACTGGTTTCAGTCATTTTCTTGACAAGATCGGCATGCAACTGCCTTGCTTTTTCACATATGATGGATTGCACAACACTATCACTTGCTAGCAGTTTTTGGTTTATCCACACCAATAACAATTTCTCCATATTTTCAATTGTTTGTGATCTCTGTTTCGTTATCGTATTCACCCCTTTCGCAACATTAGCTTCTGTGATTTCTTTTCTCTTCGCCACAATGGAACTGATGGTTGATGGGTTTTTCTTGTATATCCTGGTGAGCTCAGCAATACGTACACCACTATCATATTTTTCTATTATTTCTTTCTTCATTTCTACGGTGTTCCTCACTTTCTTTACCAAAGAACTGGCACTAGGAACTTTCTTTGGGCCCATGGTAGCTTATTTAGTAGTCACACACAATAATCAAGGGCCAAAAACAATGAATTGTTAATAAATGTTTTGTATGAACTCCTGGGGTGATGTTCACTCAAGCATAAACAATGCTAGACTGCGTGACAATGTGCGTGGGTGGCGGGCCTACGGCCTTTGTATGTGCACGGCACTGGTGTACAGGTTCCGTACCATCAGCGAAAACTGAGACAATTTTTCCACAAAAAAAGTGATCGAAAACCAAAATCGGTGAAAACTGAGACACTCAAAAACCAAGGGATAACTGTATTATCTCAATATAAAAACATATAATCTGAATAAAAACATACTCTAATAATTTGTGTAAAAACATATTTCTTCTTCTTTCAACACGTCGGCCGTTTCCCACCGAAGCGGGGTGGCCCAAAATGAAAAACGAAAGTTTCCCCTTTTACATTTAGTAATATATACAGGAGAAGGGGTTACTAGCCCCTTGCTCCCGGCATTTTAGTCGCCTCTTACGACACGCATGGCTTACGGAGGAAGAATTCTGTTCAACTTCCCCATGGAGATAAGAGGAAACAAGAACTAGTAAGAAAATAGAAGAAAACCCAGAGGGGTGTGTGTATATATATGCTTGTACATGAATGTGTAGTGTGACCTAAGTGTAAGTAGAAGTAGCAAGATGTACCTGAAATCTTGCATGTTTATGAGACAGAAAAAAGACACCAGCAATCCTACCATCATGTGAAACAATTACAGGCTTTTGTTTTACACTCACTTGGCAGGACAGAAGTACCTCCCTGGGTGGTTGCTGTCTACCAACCTACTACCTAGAAAAAACATATTTATATACACAAAATCATAGTACAATAAAATACCACAAGTAAAATCATATACTTAGTGCTAGTGTCATGTCGCTGCCGTCTTCAAGTGTCACGCAGGATACTACCACACCTTGTCATGATACGCCTTCTCCACCGTGTCCTCAGACACCCTTATCTCTGTCTAATGGCACGCCTACGGAGTTCCACGACACCCGTTCTCCCTGTGCCATAAGACACCTTCACTGTGTCACATGACACTTTCTCTGTGCCACATGGCACGCCCCCTGTATCATGAACTCAATCTCTAGTAAAGCCTGTGCACCGCGTATTGACACACACCAAATACACGACTCTTAACTTGTGTCGTGCCACCGTCACAATCACCTAAAGCTCTCCGGATACACCACTGAATACCTGACAACTCCGGGTAACACAACCTCCGGGTAACACATCTTACCAGTGTCACACAAGACACAACATCTTACCAGTGTCACACAAGACACAACATCTTTATTTCAGGTACATAGTCTCAGGTACACAATCTCAGGTACAACAGTCGGTACGGTGAATAAGCCAGTAGATAGTCTAAGGCCGTCACCAGCACGAAGAGTCACTCTCAAGGTCTCTCGAACACTCCAGTGGTGTATTAGGGAGAGTTTAGAACACTCCAGAAGGAGTTCTGGGAGAGACTGATGAACACTCTCCATAGGAGAGTCTGGTGTACACTCTCCATAGGAGAAACTGGTTAGCACTCTCCATGGGAGAGTCTGGTGTACACTCTCCATGGGAGAGTCTGGTTAGCACTCTCAGTGGTGTATATGGGAGAGTGGTTAACACTCTCCAGTGGTGTATATGGGAGAGTCTGGTTAACACTCTCCATGGGAGAGTCTGGGTAGCACTCTCCATGGGAGAGTCTGGTGTACACTCTCCATGGGAGAGAGTGGTGTACACTCCCCATGGGAGAGTCTGATGAACACTCTCCAGTGGGAGAGACTGATGAACACTCTCCAGTGGGAGAGACTGATGAACACTCCAGTGAGAGAGACTGATGAACACTCCAGTGAGAGAGACTGATGAACACTCCAGTG
>WNWK01039209.1:0-17560 GCA_009830355.1 Cherax destructor
TGAAGGAGGTCGATTCAAGCCTCAGCTTCATTAAGGGAAGGTTTAAAAATCTTACCGCTGGTAGATTACTTGTGGTCTGTAAGAGATGCTGGAATTGTTCTCTCTTGTGAGGTCTCTTTTATTTCGTTCCTTCTCTTTTTTTCAGATTTGCTTCGCCCATTGTATTAATCTTTTATTTTTGGGATTATGTTTGTATCTATACTGGGTGTTATTGTTAATTGTTTTCTCCTTCTTATTCTCACTTGTTCTCTGTATGTCTGTATGTCTGGGTCTGGGTCTGTGTGTGTGGGTCTGGGTCTGTCTGCCTGTTTATCTGTCTGTGTATGTGTCTCTCTCTTAGAGACAGACAGTGACAGAGAAACTGTGTAGTCTATATCTCTCCTCTCCCTCTCCCTCTCCCTCACACAAAAGACTAAACAGAGTGATGCACTAAGCAGTCTCACGCCCTGTACAAAAGGTGTGTGTATCAAGCTATGATAATAAGTCCCCTTAACATCTAAACACACGGTTTTACATCACCTCGTATATACATAAAATATATATATACTTTATGTAATCTTCTCGACAATATACATATACACCTTATGAGACAGACAGCCCCATTATTATGGGTTTAACACTCATCAAACCCCATTTTTAAGCGTTTGCTCTATGTTCATCTATTTTTAATGAGTTCTTGTACATAAGATCGCAAATGGGCCCCCCAAAAAATTTGACATCTATTGCGTGAATGATGGTCAATGTGCTTCCTCTTTTTCGGGGTCGTGCCATTTTGGTGAGAGACGGCCGGAGTGTTGAAAAAAATACTTGAAGGCTTTTAAAAATTTTAAATGCAAGTTGTAAGGAGAAATTTATAGTTTACTTCAAGAGCCTCGTACTAGATCCAGTAGACTGTGGAGGGTGGCAGAGGAACTTACCATGAAAGAATCACACACACACACACACACACACACACACACACACACACACACACAGACACATAGTTTTAAGACAAGGTATGATAAAGCTCATGGAGCAGGGAGAGCAGAGACCCAGTAGCGGACAGTGCAGAGGCGGGGCCAGGAGCTGAGTCTCGACCCCTGCAACCACAATTAGGTGAGTACACAGCCAGGAGCTGTGAATCGACCTCTGCAACCACAAATAGGCGAGTATACACACACACACACACACACACACACACACATTATCTCTCAGTCCACTGCAGGATTCGAACCTGCGTACTCCACATCAGAGTACAAAGCTCCCAGACAGTATGGGCGCCTAGTCAACGCTAGTCAGTCACTCCCATACCCCGGGACACCATACCCCGGGACACCATACCCCGGGACACCATACCCCGGGACACCATACCCCGGGACACCATACCCCGGGACACCAGGCTTGTGATAAGTCTGGAACAGTCCCAACAGTGACTGTTCCAGACATGTAATCAAAGCATATATATCCGCAACAGTCACATATATGTTATACATATGTCTCTCTTACTATATCCTGGCTGTATATCCCTCTGGTATGTATCCCTTCATCAAGGGGACACATGGGGATTGCTGACGAGTTTCAGGTTCGTCAGTAGCAAGTGTCAGGTAGAGATTGTTGATGTATCTCCCATTGTCCTGTGAGATGAGGGAGAGACAGTGAGAGATGAGAGACAGTGAGAGAGAGAGAGATGAGATACATGTTCTCTCCCTCTATCTACATTAACTCTAGTCTAAGATGATTCTCACTCTTATTAATTTAACCTAACCTAATTTAACCTAACCTACCTTAAGTTAACCTAACCTTATCTAACCTGACCTAACTTAACCTAATCAAACCTAATTTAACCTAAGCTATTATACTCCATCACATAGGATGGTTATTACAACCTCAGGTTCAATGGCCTGTTAACCTGAGTGTAAAGGGAGCTTGGAGCAAAGAAACACAGTAGAAGATGTATTGAAATTGTATTTCCTTCAAAAAATCAGTTAGATTAATTCCAGACTTTTGTCTTTTCCTTCAAGTAATTGTGATTATATAAGACTTTTGTCTTTTCCTTCACCAAGTATAACAAAGTGCTATTTACACATATGTACACTATATACAAAGGAGTAGTGTTTAGTGCACGCCACAGTTGTCTAGGCTAAGCAGCAGCCAAAAGACAGACAACTTTCCACAACCAGCTCTATGCAGGAATTCCAATGACAAACCGCGAGTGGTAACCACGTCACCTTTGTCATTGTTAAACTCGCATTTTAATTGGCTGAACCGAGTCGTTGATTTGATGATTGGGCCCCATCACCAAACCCTTAACGATGGTTCGCTGGTTGGAGGGAAGCCTATGTGGGTGTGTTTAACATGCTCTGAATAAAGGTTACATACTCTTTGCATGCAACACCCCCACCCCAAGAGGGCTCAGGACTAGGCTTCCACCTCAAATGGGTAGAGTGCCACCATGGCACATTATAATAATGGGACCGCCTTTCCCCTCAACCATCCCGCTCATTAGTTAAAGCTAAACTTTTCTCGAGACATAAAGTCCAGCTTTAAACTTAAGAGTGAGACAGCAGACGGTAGGGCTAGCGTAGGTCCAAGGTGCCTGCGGTCGGTAGCAGGGCACCCCCCCACGAAAAAAAAAAACCCACTAGGGGAAAAAAAAGGGCTGGTTCCACCCAAAGACCCTAACACATCCTAACTACATACAATGACTTCTGGACAACACATCAGCTAGTGTATTAATTTTTCCAGCAATGTGTATAATTTTTATATTGTAGGGTTGCAACCTAATACTCCAACGCATGAGTCTGGTATTTTTGTTCTTCATACTCTGGAGATACACCAGAGGGTTGTGGTCGCTGTAGATGGAGACCACCTGAGAGGACTGGCCCACGTAGACATCAAAATGCTCTAATGCCAGAAGTAGAGCCAGGCCCTCCTTCTCTATAGTAGAGTAGGCCCTCTGGTGTGGCTGGTATTTGGCAGAGAAAATGCCAGGCTGCAACCCATCATCCCCAGATTGCAGAAGCACTGCCCCACCCCAGACTCACAAGCATCAATCTGCAAGGAAAATGGTTTTGAAAAGTCTGGAGACAACAGAATGGGTGCAGTACAAAGTAATCTCTTTGCTTTCGTAAATGCATCTTGACATTCTGGGGTCCAAATAAAGGAACTTTGTGACTGGTAAGTGAGGTTAGAGGTGCAACAATATCTGCAAAATTTTTACAGAATCTTCTATAAAACCCTACCATCCCTAGAAAACGTTGAAGGGATTTCCTGTCAGGGGAACTGGATAATTTTTAATGGCCAGAATTTTTGCAAATTTAGGGGCCACTTTTGCCACTACCTACTTCATGGCCCAGAAAATTAATAGTAGTTTGGCCAAAGGATGACTTTGATAAATTAACAGTTAAATGAAAACTCTGGAAGGTCTCAAAGAGAGCCTTAAGCCTAAACACATGTTGGTCCCAAGTGTCCGACACAACAACTATGTCATCTAGGTAAGCTGCCGTGCCTTCAAGTCCTTTAATAGCCTGATGGATAAGTCTCTGAATGATGCAGGAGAGTTTTCATTCAAGGGGTCACTGTATACTGATAATGACCTCCTGGAATTACGAAGGCAGAGATTTCCTTCGCCTTATCTGTTAAAGGTACTTGATAGTAACCTTTAAGGAGGTCCAATTTGGATACAAAGTAGCCTTACCCACAAAGTCGATTACATCATCCAGACGTGGCAGAGGATAGGCATCTGCAATTGTGCCCTCATTCACCTTACGGTAATATGTGCACATTCGGAACCCTCCATCAGCTTTGTTAACAAGGATGCACGGTGAAGCCCACGGACTAGATGACTCCTCCACTAACCCATGCTCTAACAGAAATTCTACCTCCTGTTGAAGTAGCCTCTGTTTTTCAGGATTAGCTCTGTAAGGGAGAGTTTAATAGGTTTAGAGTTTCCAACATCTACATCATGATATCCAAATGTACATTTTTCGGCACATCCGAAAAAATATCAGGATAAGACTGTAGAGCGCAGTTAAATTAGTTACTTGAGACTTGGTCAAACCTAACATTAAAGGTTTAGGTCCTTGAGAGGACCGAATTTGGAAGCTTTACATTAATCTCAGAGTGCAAAGAGTCAGGGTCATCAGAGGCAGAGGACAGAGTCATTACCGGAACTTTATCTGGTGTATTAAAAGCTTTAATTTGATTAATGTGGTAAGTTTTACTTTTTGAGGTCTTGTCAAGGGGAGATACCACATAATTTACATCAGATAATTTACTTACGATTTGCATTGGTCCCGTAAATCTCGCTTTCAAGGTGTGGCCAGGTATAGGATCCTGTACCAACACCTTATCTCCTGGATGGAAGGAGCGAAATTTTGAGTTTCTGTCATACCTCTGTTTCATCGTATTTTGAGCTGCCTTCAAGTTAGCCTTAGCCAACTGACGTGCTACCTGCAACCTTGAAGAAGGGTTAGAGCTGGTTGTGGAAAGTTGTCTGTCTTTTGGCTGCTGCTTAGCCTAGACAACTGTGGCGTGCAGTGTCCAGGTTTCCCTACCTGCTGACATTCTGGACAACAGCGAATATGATTCTTTACATCTTGCCTTAACTTTGGCCAAAAGAATTCTTTTGTTATTCGGTATTGAGTTTTGGTAATTCCCAAATGGCCTCCTAAAGAAGAATTATGGGCTATATTTAGTATCTGAGACCTAAACTTTCTGGGAACCACTAACTTATCTGTTTGTTGTTTTCCCTCCACCTCCTTACCAGTTTCAGTGCAGACTAAGTAATTATTTTTTAAGAGATATTTGACCGGGTGACCCGAAGTGGATTTACCCATAGCTGCCTCAAAAGCAGAGTTTAGTGAGGAGTCTTTCCGTTGTTCCTCCCGAAAGGACAGTCCCTCAGGCATGGAAACAGAGATATCTGGCAATCCTGCAACCCTGGAATAGGAAGGCTTGATCTGGGGCTGTTTACTAAATTTACGAGGCTCTGACCAGTTTTCCTCGCAAACAAATTGTTTAGTCCGAGATCAGAGTCGTCCAAGGACGAGTTAACATTCTATCAGACTCACTTTGGATTGTGCCCGAGTTATGGCCAACATCGGGGAAGAATTAACATTATGGGTTCTATACATTTAGTAGACTCAATGTTATTACCAGTAATAGCATTGCATCCTTCATAGGAAATCCCTCCGAGACAATCCAACAGTTAAATACCCAGTGTAGTATTTACTCTGCACATAGATTTGATGTAAAGGGACAGAAAATCTGCTCCTCCAAAAGCTTCTAACAGAACTGAGGATTGCAAAGAGGTTTGATCAGAAAGGGTAGTACTCCCTCTCTTATAAGTGAGCAATATGCTCCAGTATCCCTAAAGGTTCTAACTTTTTTTCTCTGAATGTTCCTGAAGGGATATTTTACACATACTATAATAGGGGGCCATCCCTTCTCTACTTCTTCCTGGGACATTATTTGGAATATTAGTAATTTTCCCAAATGGTTGGGGTTTACTTGGACAATTGGGTCTGATGTGGCCAGGCTTGCCACAGTTATAACATACCATCTCAGCTTTAACTTTGGCACCTTGTAGATTTTGTGGCTTACGCCACTCTGGATACTGCCGCTTCGAATCACGTTGAGTAGTTTGATGCTTTCTCACCAGGTGTTTTAGTTGACTGCTGACGAGATTCACCTTCATCTTGACCTTTATTTCTCCACTCAGGAACTTTTCTTTGATGATCTCTGCTCATACCAGGCTGTTGAGGAAAGAGATAAGACCGCCGGGCAAGGAGCGGCAGTTTCAAAAGTATCAGCCAACCTGGCTGCTTCCAATGCCGTAGGGGAATGATCTTGCAGAAAGACTCGAACCTCTGGACTAACAGATTCCAGCAGGTTGTCCACCAAAATGAGCTGTTTAAATTTTCAAAATCAGCGACACCACTTGCCTTGTACCACTTTGTAAAAGCCCTGGTCTGCTGTCTTACGTAGTCAACATAGGACTGACCCAACTGCCTTCTGCCGAGTTTGAATTCTTTCCTATACTTTGGCAGGAAATACATTGATAAGCCCCAAGAACAGTGGTTTCACAATACGATAGTTCAAAATCAGCATTTCCCAGGCTAGAAGTAAATTCTGTGCCTTACCAAACAACGCAGTATGCACCAGTGACGCCCAGTGAACCCAGGCCACCCTAAAGCTCGAGCCTGGTTTTCAAATGCTTCGAAACTGTTCAGGCTCTGTTCAAAAACGAGGAACAAACTGTACTGCCCTTTGTAAATTGAAGTCATCTACAGTCTGATGGAATTGCCTCCTCTCCTTCTCTCATCAAACTCCTCCTTAGCAAATGCACGCTGTTCTCTAGTTTGTTCAAGATTGAGTCTAGCTAGTTCAAGGCCACGAACCAGACTCACCTGTCGATAACCCCACACCGTGACTTGCTGGTTTTGCTCAGGAGTTTTGTCTCTCCCATTTTGTAGAAACCTAATGGTGACCTACGATTAACAGCTCCTGTAGAGGGAGAACACTAGACTGATATGCCATAGTTCAGCTTGTATTTTTATCTTATAATATCACGCAGCTGAGCAGCAGTAAGGGTACGCTGGTATTCAATACCAATAGAACGAGCTTTACTACGCCAACAACGCTGTAGAGAGAGTTTGGGCAACTCTTAGTAGAGTTAACTCAGACACTAACCGTCCTGACTCGAATAGGTGGCATTAACCCTCAACTTAACACGCTGTAGCGCAATGCACGTACGAATTGCGGGTATACTCATACGATAGCAGAGCTGACACGCAATAGCAAAGCCAATATGCACACACAATGCAAGGCTGATACACATAACAAACCAAATTGCAGAATACTCACAATAGCAGGCTGACCATAGCGAAGCGAATGCAAAATGAGACAAAAGATTCGTGAAGCGTTGGCAAAGCGTAAGCAATGCCAGATAGCAAGCTATCTAGATACAAGACTAGCTCCTGTGCGAACTTCAACTCTAGGCTCAACTCCTGCTCTAAGTCTCCAAATTCAGCTCCAGGGCAGGCTACCCATATTACAACCTCAGGTTCAATGGCCTGTTAACCTGAGTGTAAAGGAGCTTGGAGCAAAGAAACACAGTAGAAGATGTATTGAAATTGTATTTCTTCCAAAAAAACAGTTAGATTAATTCCAGACTTTTGTCTTTTCCTTCACCAAGTAATTGTGATTATATAGACTTTTGTCTTTTCCTTCACCAAGTATAACAAAGTGCTATTTACACATATGTACACTATATACAAAGGAGTAGTGTTTAGTGCACGCCATAGTTGTCTAGGCTAAGCAGCAGCCAAAAGACAGACAACTTTCCACAACCAGCTCTATGCAGGAATTCCAATGACAAACCGCAGTGGTAACCACGTCACCTTTGTCATTGTTAACTCCGCATTTTAATTGACTGAACCGAGTCATTGATTTGATGATGGGGCCCCATCACCAAACCCTTAACGATGGTTCGCTGGTTGGAGGGAGCCATGTGGGTGTGTTTAACATGCTCCGAATAAAGGTTACATACTCTTTGCATGCAACAATGGTTATCCTGTCATACTTCATCACATAGGTTGGTTATCCTGTCATACTTCACATAGGTTGGTTATCCTTCATACTTCATCACATAGGTTGTATCCTGTCATACTCCATCACATAGGTTGGTTATCCTGTAATACCATCACATAGGTTGGTTATCCTGTCATACTTCATCACATGTGCTTATCCTGTCATACTCCATCACATAGGTGGATCCTGGTTACTACATAGGTGGTTATCCGTCATACTTGAGCTTTATATAAGAAATTTTACAAAGAACTTACTGAATATTTAAAGAATTTGTAGGTAATCATCTGTTATTACTATTTTGGTTTGTATGGCATGTCGATTGTGACACTACCATATGTGTGTGTGTGTGTGTGTGTGTGTGTATGTGTATGTGTGTGTGTGTACTCACCTAGTTGTGTGTGTGGCATGTCAGAATCACTTTGGCTCGTTCTTCACTGGCTGCTCGGTCACTCTACCTACCCATGAGCTTCTTCATACCTTCTTCAGCAATGTAGGTGGAACCTGCCTACTCATTGCTTCCTGATTATTCCACTTCCTGATTTTTGGGGGGTTGTTTCTAAGTTTTAGGGGGTGTTTGGGCACTAGTAATGTGTAGGTGGTGTGGGGGATCAGTAATGTGTAGGTGGTGTGGGGCACTACAGTAATGTGTAGGTGGTGTGTGGGTTTGTTGTGTAGGTGGTGTGTGGGTACTCGTTGTGTAGGTGGTGTGTGGGTACTACAGTAATGTGTAGGTGGTGTGTGGGTACTACAGTAATGTGTAGGTGGTGTGTGGGTACTCTAGTAATGTGTAGGTGGTGTGTGGGCACTACAGTAATGTGTAGGTGGTGTGTGGGTACTACAGTAATGTGTAGGTGGTGTGTGGGTACTCTAGTAATGTGTAGGTGGTGTGTGGGTACTACAGTAATGTGTAGGTGGTGTGTGGGTACTACAGTAATGTGTAGGTGGTGTGTGGGCACTACAGTAATGTGTAGGTGGTGTGTGGGCACTACAGTAATGTTAGGTGGTGTGTTGTGCAACGAAGTGTATTTTGGGTACTCTAGTAATGTGTAGGTGGTGTGTGGGTACTACAGTAATGTGGTAGGTGTGTGTGGTACTACATAATGTGAGTGGTGTGTGAGTATTCTAATGTGTAGGTGGTGTGTGGGTACTACAGTAATGTGTAGGTGGTGTGTGGGTACTATAGTAATGTGTAGGTGGTGTGTGGGCAATACAGTAATGTGTAGGTGGTGTGTGGGTACTACAGTAATGTGTAGGTGGTGTGTGGGTACTACAGTAATGTGTAGGTGGTGTGTGGGTACTACAGTAATGTGTAGGTGGTGTGTGGGTACTACAGTATTGTGTAGGTGGTGTGTGAGTACTCTAGTAATGTGTAGGTGGTGTGTGGGTACTACAGTAATGTGTAGGTGGTGTGTGGGTACTACAGTAATGTGTAGGTGGTGTGTGGGTACTACAGTAATGTGTAGGTGGTGTGTGGGTACTACAGTAATGTGTAGGTGGTGTGTGGGTACTACAGTAATGTGTAGGTGGTGTGTGGGTACTCTAGTAATGTGTAGGTGGTGTGTGAGTATTCTAGTAATGTGTAGGTGGTGTGTGGGTACTACAGTAATGTGTAGGTAGTGTGTGGGTACTACAGTAATGTGTAGGTGGTGTGTGGGTACAACAGTAATGTGTAGGTGGTGTGTGGGTACTACAGTAATGTGTAGGTGGCGTGTGGGTACTCTAGTAATATGTAGGTGGTGTCTGGGTACTACAGTAATGTGTAGGTGGTGTCTGGGTACTGTAGTAATGTGTAGGTGGTGTCTGGGTATTCTAGTAATGTATAGGTGGTGTGTGGGTATTCTAGTAATGTGTAGGTGGTGTGTGGGTACTCTAGTAATGTGTAGGTGGTGTGTGTGTACTCTAGTAATGTGTAGGTGGTGTGTGGGTACTGCAGTCATGTGTAGGTGGTGTGTGGGTACTACAGTAATGTGAGGTGGTGTGTGGGTACTGTGATTGTAGGTGGTGTGTGGGTACTGTGTTTGTAGGTGGTGTGTGGGTACTCTAGTAATGTGTAGGTAGTGTGTGGGTACTACAGTAATGTGTAGGTGGTGTGTGGGTACTGTAGTAATTGTAGGTGGTGTGTGGGTACTGCAGTCATGTGTAGGTGGTGTGTGGGTACTGCAGTCATGTGTAGGTGGTGTGTGGGTACTGTAGTAATTGTAGGTGGTGTGTGGGGTACTGTAGTAATTGTAGGTGGTGTGTGGATACTATAGTAATGTGTAGGTGGTGTGTGGGTACTACAGTGATGTGTAGGTACTGTAGTAATTGTAGGTGGTGTGTGGGTACTGTAGTAATTGTAGGTGGTGTGTGGGTACTGTAGTAATGTGTAGGTGGTGTGGGGGTACTATAGTTTTGTGCGGGTAGTGTGTTTTTACTGTATAAATGCGTGTTTACTGTAGTAAGGTGTGGGTATCTTATGTGAGGGTCCGTGTTTGGTTAGGTAGGGTGGGTACGTGTTGGGTTCGGCAGGGTTTTAGGGATGGTCTTAGGAGTGGCTGAGGTTGAGCAGTTTTTCTGCGGGATTGAGGTGGGTGGGTGGGTTGATGCTGGGTTTGGTAGTGGGTGGTGTGGGTGGGTAGGGATTTTGGTTGGATGTTGGTTAGTCAGGGGGACAACGCCGCGGGGGCGTTGTCCCCCTGAACACCTTCCAAGTAGATGTGGGGACTGTTGGTGTGGGATTAGTTAAGTTTTGGGGTTAGGTGGAGTGGTGGGTGGGTATGGGGTTGGGTGGGTGTTTGTGGGGTTTTGTTAGGTGATAGGTGGGTGTGGAATTTTGTTGGGTGGTGGGCGGGTGGGTGTGGGATTTTGTTGAGTGGTGGACGGGTGGGTGTGGAGTTGGGTGGAGTGGTTGATGGGTGGTTAGGTTTGGGGTTGGGTGGTGGGTGTGGGGTTGGGTGAAGTGGTGGGTGGGTGTAGGGTTTTGTTAGGTGATCTGTTTGTTACTCGATAAAGCCCACTGCGTGGGCGAAACGTTGTCAATAAAGGATCACATTATACTGCTTATGTGTTTATCTTTCCAGGGAAATATATAGTTTACATATATAAGTGGTGGACCTGACTTAACTCAGTGGTGGACCTGACTTAACTCAGTGGTGGACCTGACTTAACTCAGTGAAGACATGTCTTGTGTGCTCTCTGTCAATCTGAAGAAGATGTCCTCTCTTGAGCTACTCTACCAGCAGCTGAAGGAAGAACTGAGGGTAGCTAAGCTTGAGATACAGCGACTGACTGAGGAAAACAAGAGGATTCGTAGTAATCCTCCTGTTGAGAATCCTCAAGCCAAGAAAGGAACCTGGACAGTGGCTAAAACGCATGGGAAAAAGTTAGGCTCAAGAGGACGGGTGGAGAGGTAGAAACAACGAGCCCAGGAGAATGTTGTGGAAACATCGAACCCATTCTCCGTGCTACCCGATGAATGTGAGTCGACTTCTGGGAGCGTCACGACGAAAGACACAAGGAAGGTAAAAACATTGTTGTTGTTGGGGACAGTCAGGTTAGGTACATGGATAGGGCTTCTGTTTGATTGATAGGAGTAGGAGACAGAGGGTTTGCTTTCCTGGGGCTGGGATGGAGGATATTGTTAGCCGTCTGGACGACATCATGAGAGGTAATGGGAGCAATCCTATTATCTGTCTCAGTGCTGGAGGCAACGATGTTGGCAGACGTAGGAGTGAGGACCTGACTAGCAGGTTTAGGTCAGCAATAGACATAATTAGGAAGAAGGGTGGGAACCCTGTCATATGTGGTATTTTGCCAAGGAGAGGAGTTGGAAATGAATGGCTGTCCAGGGCAATTGGTGTCAAATTTCTGGCTGGACAAATACTGTAAGGAAAATTCAGTAACATTCATTGACAACTGGGACCTCTTCTATGGCAGAAATGACATGTATGCCAGGGATGGGGTTCACTTATCCAGGTCTGGGGTGGGGGCACTGGCAACTGCAGTGGAGGGAGCTGTTAGTGCTTTAAACTAGAAATAGTTAGTGGTATGGGTTTTGGGGGGAAAACAGAGAAGTCCCAGTGTAGTAATATTATAAGTTGTAGGAGAACTAGTAATAGGCAGAATAAGGTGGATAGTGGAAAGCTAGTGACACTAGATGACAAGGACAGTAATAGGTATAGTGGAAAAACAGAGATGAGCAGGAAGGGTAAAGAGAAAGGAGGGTCTCTAAATATATATTACACCAATAGTCGTAGTGCTAGGAATAAGATGGACGAGTTGAGATTAGTTGCAAGTACGGGTAATATTGATGTTTTTGCAATAACTGAGACATGGTTTAATATGAAAAATCGGGACTTGCCTGCCGAATGTCACATTCAGGGTTTTAAATTGTTCCAAGTAGACAGAAGTATCGGGAAGGGGTGGGGTGGCACTCTATGTCCGTGATCATTTAAATTGTTGCATAAAAACGGTATAAAGTCTGAATTAACACATACAGAGTCTGTCTGGATAGAATTTTCAGAGGGGTGTGAAAAATTGATTTTAGGCGTGATTTACCGTCCTCCAAACTTAGATAGGGAACAAGGGAGACTACTTTGGGAGGAAATTGTTAAGGCCACAAGACACGATAACGTAGTAATTCTAGGGACTTTAACTTTAGTCAGATTGATTGGAATTTCATGACAGGGAATTTAGAATCTAACGACTTTTTAGAAGTAGTTCAGGATTGCTTTTTGAAGCAGTTTGTAACAGAACCTACAAGGGAAATAACCTACTTGACTTGGTTCTGGCAAGCAAGGAAACCCTTGTTAATAATTTAGAAATTACAGAGGAACTCGGCTCAAGCAACCACAAGTCAATTACCTTTAGCATTGAATGGATGTATGATAGTAGGGATAATTCAGTAATGGTCCCAGATTTTCGCTTAGCAGATTATAATGGACTTAGAGAACACTTATCAACTGTGGACTGGGGTGAAGAAGTGAGGTATCAATATGACAGTTTTCTTAACACTATACAGGCTGCCCAAAGAACATTTATCCTGTATAAAGAAATTAGATCAAGTAGAAATGACCCAAAATGGATGAATAATAGGCTCAAATATCTTTTAGGGCAGAAGAAAGGAATTTATAGGCGCATAAAAAGAGGTGAGGGTCATCTTATCAATCAGTATACTGACATTAAGAAGGACGTTAAAAAGGGAATAAGAAAAGCTAAACGGGACTATGAAATTAAAGTTGCTAGGGATTCAAAACTAACCCAAAAGTTTTTTCCAGGTTTATAGAACAAAAGTTAGGGATAAGATAGGTCCCCTTAAAAATAACTTTGGGCATCTTACTGACAAGGAGAATGATATGTGCTCTATTTTTAATAATTATTTTCTCTCGGTTTTCACACAGGAAGACATTAATAATATCCCAGTAATTAATTTTTACAGAGGCCCAGAAGAAGATAAATTATGTAATATCACAGTCACTAGCGAAATGGTTATGAAACAGCTGGACCGACTGAAACAAAATAAATCACCGGGTCCTGATGAGCTTTTGCAAGGGTTCTTAAGGAATGCAAATGGAACTCTGTGAACCAATATCTAACATTTTTAATTTATCTCTTCAAACAGCTGTAGTGTCTGATATGTGGAAGATGGCTAATGTAATTCCTATTTTTAAAGCAGGGGACAAGTCACTACCGTCAAACTACCGCCCAATAAGCCTGACCTCAATTATAGGCAAATTACTAGAGTCAATTATAGCTGATATTATTAGAAGCTATCTAGATAACCATAATTTGATTAATGATACCCAGCATGGATTCACGAGGGCCGTTCCTGCTATCTAATTTATTAACCTTCTTCAGTAAAGCTTTTGAGGCTGTTGATCACGATAAAGAATTCGATATTGTTTATTTAGACTTTAGTAAGGCTTTTGATAGAGTACCTCACCAGAGACTGTTAAAGAAAGTGGCAGCTCATGGCATTGGGGGAAAAGTGCTGTCATGGATCGAGTCATGGCTCACCAATAGGAAGCAGAGAGTGTGCATAAATGGGGTTAAATCCGAATGGGGACTTGTAACAAGTGGTGTTCCACAGGGATCAGTCTTAGGCCCATTGTTATTTATAATATATATCAATGACCTTGATGAGGGAATTACTAGTGATATGAGCAAATTCGCCGACGACACGAAGATAGGTAGGATAATTGATTCAAACATAGATGTCATAGAACTTCAGGAAGATTTAGACAAACTTAATTCGTGGTCAGAAAAGTGGCAGATGCAGTTCAATGTAGATAAATGCAAGGTTCTGAAGCTAGGGAGTGTCCATAACCCAAGCACTTATAAGTTAAATAACGTAGAACTTAGCCATACAGATTGCGAGAAGGACTTGGGGGTGATGGTAAGCAGCAACCTTAAACCAAGACAGCAATGCCTAAGCGTACGTAATAAGGCAAATAGATTACTGGGATTTATATCAAGAAGTGTTAGCAACAGAAGTCCAGAGGTTATATTACAGCTTTATACATCATTAGTAAGGCCTCACCTAGATTACGCAGCTCAGTTTTGGTCTCCATATTACAGAATGGACATAAATTCGTTAGAAAACATTCAGCGTAGAATACATAAGAACATAAGAACATAAGAAAGGAGGAACACTGCAGAAGGCCTGTTGGCCCATACTAGGCAGGTCCTTCACAATCCATCCCACTAACAGAATAATTCCCCAACCTAATTTTCAATTCTACCCAAGAAATAAGCTTTGAAGATTCTATTAACTCAAGTGCGAGTCCCACTCAAATCCAACCCCTCTCACTCATGAATTTATCCAACCTAAATTTGAAACTACCCAAGGTCATAGCTTCAATGACTCTACTAGGCAGACTGTTCCACTCATCAACTACCCTATTTCCAAACCAATATTTTCCTATATCCTTTCTAAATCTAAACTTATCCAATTTGAATCCATTATTGCGGGTTCTCTCTTGGAGAGATATCCTCAAGACCTTATTTATATCCCCCTTATTAATACCCATCTTCCACTTATATACCTCGATCATGTCTCCCTCATTCTTCGTCCTACAAGTGAATGTAATTTAAGGGTCTTCAATCTTTCTTCATACGGAAGATTTCTAATGCTATGAATTAACTTTGTCATTCGTCGCTGAATGTTTTCTAACGAATTTATATCCATTCTGTAAAATGGAGACCAGAACTGAGCTGCATAATCTAGGTGAGGCCTTACTAATGATGTATAAAGCTGTAATATAACCGCTGGACTTCTGTTGCTTACACTTCTTGATATAAATCCCAGTAATCTATTTGCTTTATTTCTTACGCTTAGGCATTGCTGACTTGGTTTGAGGTTGCTGCTTACCATAACCCCCAGATCCTTTTCGCATTCTGTACGGCTGAGTTCAACATTATTAAGCTGGTAGGTGCTAGGGTTATGAACATTCCCGAGCTTTAGAAATCTTCCTTACGAAGAAAGATTGAAGACCTAAAATTACATTCACTTGTAAGACGTAGAATGAGGGAGACATGATCGAGGTATACAAGTGGAAAATGGTATTAACAAAGGGATATAAATAAGGTCTTGAGGATATCTCTCAAGAGAGAACCCTAATATGGATTCAAGTAGATAAGTTTAAATTTAGAAAGGATATAGAAAGTATTGGTTTGGAAATAGGTAGTTGATGAGTGGAACAGTCTGCTAGTAGGGTTATGAAGCTAGGACACTGGTAGTTTCAAATTTGGGGTGATAAATTCATGGTGAGAGGGTTGGATTTGAGTGGACTCCATGAGTGGGTAGAATTGTCAAAGCTTATTTCTTGGGTAGCATTGAAAATGGGTTGAGCAAATATTCTGTTAGTGGGACGGATTGAAGGACCTGCCTAGTATGGGCCAACAGGCCTGCTGAGTGTTCCTCTTCTTATGTTCTTATGTGGTGGGCAGGTGTGGTACTGGGTGGAGTGGTGGGCGGGTGTGGTACTGGGTGGAGTGGTGGGCGGGTGTGGTACTGGGTGGAGTGGTGGGCGGGTGTGGTACTGGGTGGAGTGGTGGGCGGGTGTGGTACTGGGTGGAGTGGTGGGCGGGTGTGGTACTGGGTGGAGTGGTGGGCGGGTGTGGGGTTTTGTTGGGTAATGGGCGGGTGAGTGTAGGGTTGGGTGGAGTGGTGGGTGGGTGTGGGGTTGGGTGGAGTGGTGGGTGGGTATGGGGTTGGGTGGAGTGGTGGGTGGGTATGGGGTTGGGTGGAGTGGTGGGTGGGTGTGGGATTTTGTTAGGTGGTGGTCGGGTGTGGGACTGGGTGGAGTGGTGGTCGGGTGTGGGACTGGGTGGAGTGGTGGTCGTCGGGTGTGGGACTGGGTGGAGTGGTGGGTGGGTGTGGGGTTGGGTGGAGTGGTTGGTGGGTAGTTAGGTTTGGGGTTGGGTGGTGGGTGTGGGGTTGGGTGGAGTGGTGGGTGGGTGTAGGGTTTTGTTAGGTGGTGGTCGGGTGTGGGACTGGGTGGAGTGGTGGTCGGGTGTGGGACTGGGTGGAGTGGTGGTCGGGTGTGGGACTGGGTGGAGTGGTGGGCGGGTGTGGGGTTTTGTTGGGTGGTGGGCGGGTGAGTGTGGGGTTGGGTTGAGTGGTGGGTGGGTGTGGGGTTGGGTGGAATGGTGGGTGGGTGTGGAGTTGGGTGGAATGGTGGGTGGGTGTGGGGTTGGGTGGAGTGATGGGCGGATGCAAGTTTTCGTTGGGTGGTGGGCAGGTGTGGGGTTTCGTTGGATGTGTGTTATGTAGGATAAGATTGTGGGGTTGGGTTGCGTGGTAGGTCGGCGTGGGGTTGGGCAGGGTGGTGGGTGATCGTGGGTTTTTGCAGAGTGGTGGGTGGGCATTGGGTTTGGCAGGGTGGTGGGCGGGTTCGTGCGTGGATGAGTAAGGTGGCGGGGATTTTGGGCAGGGTGTTGGGTGGGTTGTGGGTTGGGCAGGGTTAGTGGGGTCCGCCTTGAGGCCTGGGCCGCACCTCCTTGTGCCGCTGGTGGGTGGGTGATGGGTAACTGGTGGGTGGGTGAGGGGTGGTCGGGTGAGTAGCGGGAGCTGGGAGGGTGTGTGTGGCGGGCGGGGGGGACGTAGTAAGTTGAGAGTACAACATTCATACTCTGCAGGCTACGTTATTGATCGTGTGGGCGGCGGCGGCAGTGGGTAAGGGCGGAGTGCCGTGGTTGGCTGGCGCACCTGTCGACCGTAATGGTGTGCGCGTGGTGGCTGGCCGCCCGCCCAGCTCACACATAGCACCCACCTTCCCCACTCCACCACCGCGCCCACCCTACTCATCCCCAACACTACGTTGCTGTGGTGTGTTGCTCAGTTGGGCGCGTGGCTTGCCACAATGTATCGTGGTGGTGGGGGCGTGGGGGCAGGAGGCGCGGGTGAGCGCTGCCTTCTGCCACCCACCCTCCACAAGCCTCTGTCAATGAGAGCCTGCACGCACGCGCACTCACACACCACTACGTTAAGCCATGCACTCACACACCACTACGTTAAGCCATGCACTCACACACCACTACGTTAAACCATGCACTCACACACCACTACGTTAAGCCATGCACTCACACACCACTACGTTAAGCCATGCACTCACACACCACTACGTTAAACCATGCACTCACACACCACTACGTTAAGCCATGCACTCACACACCACTACGTTAAACCATGCACTCACTACCACCACTACGTTAAGCCATGCACTCACTACCACCACTACGTTAAGCCATGCACTCACTACCACCACTACGTTAAGCCATGCACTCACACACCACTACGTTAAGCCATGCACTCACTACCACCACTACGTTAAGCCATGCACTCACTACCACCACTACGTTAAGCCATGCACTCACTACCACCACTACGTTAAGCCATGCACTCACACCACTACACACACTGTTCCTTATGGTTTTTTTGGGGGTATATTCAAAATGTGTCATGATTCTTGCAGCACTGTGGTGGGGTGATGTGTGTGTGTGTGTGTGT
>WNWK01039210.1:0-17559 GCA_009830355.1 Cherax destructor
GGGTCCAAACCGTAGTACTATGCCTAAATTCTAGCGGCCTCAAATTTAGCATGAGAAGGCTCATAGGCCTACATCTAAGAGAATGGGTCTGTGTGGTCAGTGGGCACACTATACAAAAAATCTGGGAGCCCGCATGGCATTGTGGGAACACCGGCAAAGTAGCTTTGTTCACCATGCCTGGCGGCAAGGAAGCTCTCACTCCCCGGGCGAATTCTGTCTCTCCTCTTCTTAAATTATAGTTCTAAGACTGATGGAAGTGGATCTGAAGAGGAATTCTATGGTTTTGAACCATATGGTACATTGTACCATATGGTACAATGGTACCATATCATACAATGGTATATGGTGCAATAGTACCATATGGTGCAATGGTACCATATGGTGCAATGGTACCATATGGTACAATGTACCATATGGTACACCATATGGTACACCATGTGGTACACTGTACCATATGGTACATTATACCATATGGTACAGGGTACAGGGACCCTATTGGAAATAAGTCTGGCTTTTTTGGGTTATCCTAGGTTCTCCAAACATATGCTGCTATGTATGATAAATATATATAACTGTATTTGTGTATACCTGAATAAACTTACGACTCCACATGCACTTGAGTAAGTTTATTCAGGTGTACACAAATACAGTTACGTACATAGATTATCATACATAGCAGCATATGTGGAAAGCTCCGAGGATAACCCAAAAAAGTCAGGGTGACTTATTTCCAAAGGAATCCTTGTATCTGTACCATATGGTACCCTGTACCATAAGGTACCCTGTACTGTATGGTACCCTGTACTGTATGGTAACCTGTACCATTGTCAGTAGTGTTACTGATTCAGTAACACTACTGACAGCGTATGGTACCCTGTACCATATGGTCAGTAAGTGGTTGGTGTAAGGAGGCACTAGCTCATAGTGAGTGTTGGTCTCAAGGCACACTGATGCAGCAGTGAGTGTTGGTCTCAAGGCACACTGACGCAGCAGTGAGTGTTGGTCTCAAGGCACACTGACGCAGCAGTTTCCAACACAAAGCGCTTCATCATCCACCTCTAGGAACATGTCCAGTCACAATACATTTGTAAATATATAATAGAACATTACTAACATACAACATTTTTGCATATTTTTTATTGTAAACAAAATAATGATGAAAATATTAGTGTGGTTGTGTTGAATACAACGGTACCATATAGTACCATATGGTACAATGTACCATATGGTGCCACGAGCATGCAGCACGCTGCATCAGCCCAATGCAACAGCATATGTGAAAGATCCTAGGATAACCCAAAAAGTCAGGGTGACTTATTTCCATTGGGATCCCTGTATCTGTACCATATGGTACCCTGTACCATATGGTACCTTGTACCATATGGTACCCTGTACCATATGGTACCTTGTACCATATGATACCCTGTACCATAAGGTATCCTGTACCATATGATACCCTGTACAATGGTACAGGGTACCATATGGAACATTGTAGCATATGGTACATTGCACCATATGATACATTGTACCATATGGTTCCATTGTACCATATGGTACATTGCACCATATGATACATTGTACCATATGATACATTGCACCATATACATTGTACCATATGGTACCACTGTACCATATGGTACCATTGTACTATATGGTACTACAGTGAGCCCCCGGTTTTCGTGATTAATCCATTCCAGAGAGCTTAATGAACACCAAATATAATGAACTCTGAATCTATTTTCCCCATAAGAAATAATGGAAATAAAATTAATCCGTTCCACACACCCAAAAGTATTAAAATAAAATATTTTTTTTACAACATATAGACATTAAATTACACACAAAACAATGATAAATAAGAGTACAATAACATGTCACTTACAATTATTGAAGAGTTGTTGATGTGTGAAAGACGGGAGGAGGGGAGAGGATGGAGTAGTATGCTAGTGTTTGGAAGGGGACTCCTCTTCCATTAACAATGCAGGTGCCAAGTTCTTTTCTGGGGTTACTGGCCTTTTTCTTTTAATGCCACTAGGACCAGGTTGAGAGTCACTGGAACTTTCTCTCACAAAAAATCTGTCCAGGGAGCTCTGTGTCTGGCATTTCTTTAAAACATCCCTGAAATGGGACACCACATTGTCATTGTACATGTGGCCAACACGGCCTGCAACAGCTTCGTTAAGGTGATAATCATCCATAAAGCCTTGCACATCAGCCCATTTGGCACAGATCTCCCTAATCCTTGAAGAAGGCACCTTCCTCCATCTCTGTTCCTCCTCCTCTGAACCATTTTCCTGAACTGTGGTCTGTTGTTGCTGTTGAAGCTCTTGCAGATCTTCAGCGGTTATCTCTTCATTGTCCTCCTCCACCAACTGTTCCACATCCTCGGTACAAACATCCAACCCCATGGACTTGCCCAGTTCCACAATTTCTTCCACAACAGGCTCAGGCTCAGGGTTCTGAGGCTCAGCCCCAAAACCTTCAAAATCCCTCTCTAGGACACAGTCTGGCCACAATTTTCTCCAAGCAGAGTTCAAAGTCCTGGTAGTCACTCCCTCCCAAGCCTTACCTATAAGGTTTACACAATGCAAGATATGGAAATGGTTTTTCCAAAAGTCACTGACGCTCCCTGGAGTGCGCGCTCAGCTGGGCGCCACGCGGACACGTCCGGTACGAATGTCGTTACCCGAAGCAAACATCGTAACCCGCAATCATTTTTTGTACGTTATAAATATCGTTACCCGAAACTATCGTAAGCTGACAGCATCGTAACCCGAGGTATGACTGTAAATGCAAGGTACTGAAGCTCGGGAGTGTCCATAACCCAAGCACTTATAAGTTAAATAACGTAGAACTTAGCCATACAGATTGCGAGAAGGACTTGGGGGTGATGGTAAGCAGCAACCTTAAACCAAGACAGCAATGCCTAAGCGTACGTAATAAGGCAAATAGATTACTGGGATTTATATCAAGAAGTGTAAGCAACAGAAATCCAGAGGTTATATTACAGCTTTATACATCATTAATAAGGCCTCACCTAGATTACGAAGCTCAGTTCTGGTCTCCATATTACAGAATGGACAAAAATTCATTAGAAAACATTCAGCGTAGAATGACTAAATTAATTCATAGCATTAGAAATCTTCCTTACGAAGAAAGATTGAAGACCCTTAAATTACATTCACTTGTAAGACGTAGAATGAGGGAGACATGATCGAGGTATACAAGTGGAAAATGGGTATTAACAAAGGGGATATAAATAAAGTCTTGAGGATATCTTTCCAAGAGAACCCGCAATAATGGATTCAAGTTAGATAAGTTTAGATTTAGAAAGGATATAGGAAAGTATTGGTTTGGAAATAGGGTAGTTGATGAGTGGAACAGTCTGCCTAGTAGGGTTATTGAAGCTAGGACCTTGGGTAGTTTCAAATTTAGGTTGGATAAATTCATGAGTGAGAGAGGTTGGATTTGAGTGGGACTCGCGCATGAGTAAGTAGAGTTATCAAAGCTTGTTTCTTGGGTAGCATTGCAAATTGGGTTAAGCAAATACAGTGGTACCTCGAGTTACGATGGTCCCCAAAATCGCCCTTTTATGTAAGTTTATTTTTTTAAATGCTTTTGTAAGTATATTTTTGGGGGTGTAAAAGGACTAGTCTATTTTACATTATTCCTTATGGGGATAAATTCGTTTGGTAATGGCACTTGAACAGCATTCTCGAACGAAAAAATATCGTAACTCGAGGTACCACTGTATTCTGTTAGTGGGACGGATTGTGAAGGACCTGCCTAGTATAGGCCAACAGGCCTGCTGCAGTGTTCCTCCTTTCTTATGTTCTTATGTAAACGGTTCACCCATCACAAGACTCACAGAGGGAAAATTCCTAGGTATACACATTGACAGCAGCCTTAAATTCCAAACACATATACAACAAATTTCCAAGAAAATCTCAAAGACAGTACGCATATTATCTAAGATACGCTACTATGTACCTCAACCAGCTCTCCTTGCACTATACCACTCACTCATCTACCCTTCTCTCACTTATGGAATCTGTGCATGGGGATCAACAACATTAAATCACCTTAGACCACTCATAACCCAGCAAAAGGCTGCAGTCAGAATCATAACAAATTCCCACTCTAGACAGCATACTCCACCAATATTCAAAAGCCTAAAACTACTCACCATAAAGAACATTCACAGTTATAACTCTGCGTACTACATACATAGAACTCTACATTCTAATATAAACCCTCCACTCAAAATTCTCCTCACCAACCTTAATAGGACCCATGACCATAACACAAGAAACAGATCACATTTTGATGTACCCCACGTCCATAGCAACCTATGTAAAAATTCAATGCACATAAAGGGCCCCAGATTCTGGAACTCATTACCAGAAAACACAAAAATAACCTTGTCTGAGAATCATTTTAAGACTCTTCTCAAAAACCACCTACTCACCCTTACCTAAATACTCATACTCAAAAAATACTCATTGTTATTTCTCCTATAAGATAATTCCATTTTTATTATTATTATGTACGATAATATTACTTTCAAAAGTGCTCAGTACAGTGGACCCCCGAGTTTCGTAAACCCCGGAAATCGTACATTTATGTAAGTATAATATTGTCAGTGCTTGTGGAAGTGTATTTTTGGGGGTCTGAAATAGACTAACCTACGTGACATTTTTCCTTAAGAGAGTAAATTCGTTCGGTAATGGCACTTGAGCAGACTTTAGGAGTGAAGTTTTTACGAAACTCGGAGGTCCACTGTATTTTTTCCTATAAGATAATCTCAATTTGTACTATTATAACACTGTAATATTACCACCTACTCACCATAAACTAAATACGCATTCTGTAAATTACTTTAAAACAATACTCAATGTCATTTTCCCTAAAATAATTTAAATTTGTACTATTAACTACCATCCTACTAAACACTTGCTGCAATGTAGTGTCACCATATTATAATTTGCCAAATGAAATATCATCATATTGTAATCTGCCCAATATTTAAGCAAATCAAATTCCCATCAATCTATCCAATATTATGTACATAGTCCATAAGATTTTAGATTAAGGTGCCCGTTATGCCCTAGCATGTCAGTGGCTCTCCTTGCACATCTATGTAAATCTCTATGTAAAATTGCAATGAAATAAAAATTATTATTATTATTATTATTATTTTTCAGCCGCACTTTTGTCACAACTGGCTGCCTCACCATGCCTCACAACACTATGTATGCCACTTCGATTCTTAAATTTTTGAAACCAGCCTCTGCTGGCTTTAAATTCGCTCACTTCAGCACTCGTTGGAGGCATTTTCTTAACGAGATCATCATGCAACTGCCTTGCTTTTTTACATATTATTGCCTGCGAAACACTATCTCCTGCTAACTGTTTCTCGTTGATCCACACCAACAACAAATTTTCCACATCTTCCAGCACTTGCGATCTCTGTTTTGTGATCACATATGCACCTTTCGCAACAACAGCTTCCTTGATTTTACGTGTATTTCCCTTGGCCACAATGGTAGCGATGATAGAATAGGCTTTACCATACAGCCTGGCCAGCTCAGTGATACGCACTCCACTTTCATATTTTTCTATTATCTCCTTCTTCAGTTCTACTGTATTTCTGAGCCTCTTTACCACAGGGCTGGCACTAGGAGCTTTCTTTGGATCCATGATAGCTTATTTAGCAGTTGCAAGCACTAAAAACAGTGGAATAATGACAATACAGTGGACCCCCGAGTTTCGTAAAAACTTCACTCCTGAAGTCTGCTCAAGTGCCATTACCGAACGAATTTACTCCCTTAAGGAAAAATGTCACGTAGGTTAGTCTATTTCAGACCCCCAAAAATACTTTTCCACAAGCACTTACAATATTATACTTACATAAATGTACGATTTCCGGGGTTTCGAAACTCGGGGCCCCTGTATACTGGTATGAATGCGTGGGTGGCGGTCTCGCTTGTAAACAATAGCACACTGACGCTCCCTGGAGTGCCCGCACAGCTGGCGCCACGCGGACGCGTCCGGGACGAATATCGTAAACCGAATCAATCATCGTAAACAGAGTCAATATTTTGACGTAAAAATGTATCGCTAACCGAATTTATCGCTATCCGACGCCATCGTTAACCAAGGTATGACTGTAAGTATAATATTGTAAGTGCTTTTGTAAGTATATTTTTGGGGGTCTGAAATGGACTAACCTACTTGACATTATTTCTTAAGGGAGTAAATTCGTTCGGTAATGGCACTTGAGCAGGCTTCTGGAATGAATTTTGCTTGTTACTCGGGGGTCCACTGTAGTACAGTGGTACCTCGACTTACGATATTTTTTCATTCCAGAATGCTGTTCAAGTGCCATTACCAAACGAATTTATCTCCTTAAGAAATAATGTAAAATAGACTAGTCTGTTTAGACCCCTAAAAGTACACTTACAAAAGCATTTAAAAAAATAAACTTACATAAAAGGGTGTGTTTGGGGACCATCGTAAGTCGAGGTACCACTGTATATCTAAAATAAACTCAATCAATTTCTCTAATATTATGTACAGTGGACCCCCGCCTAACGAGCACCCCAGAAATCGTACAATTATGTAAGTATAATATTGTAAGTGCTTGTGGAAGTGTATTTTTGGGGGTCTGAAATAGACTAACCTACGTGACATTATTTCTTAAGAAAGTAAATTCGTTCGGTAATGGCACTTGAGCAGGCTTCTGGAATTAATTTTCCTCGTTAGGCGGGGGTCCACTGTACATAGTCTATAAGTCATTAGATTAAGCTGCCCTTAATGCCATGGCATGTCAGTGGCTCTCCTTGCACTTCAGTTTATGACTGTAACTACAAAATCTATGTAAAATTGCAATGAAATAAAATTTGTTTGTTTGTTTGTTTTGTTTTGTTTCTTACAATAAATACTACTCACCTCTCACCCTACATTAAGACTACAAATATTTTGAGGTAAGTAATGAGAGTACTGTGTGTGTATTTTACTTTTTATTTTTTTTAATGCTTAGATCTATTGCTAACTTAATACATGTTAATATAAACTTGTTATCTGGCATTTATATACATTTATAAGTGGAAAAATGGTGCTCTGCTTTCCGGTGATGTCCGCTTTCCGGCAATAGCCTGGAACCTAACCTGCCGTATAAGTGGAGCCCTACTGTATTACGTGTGGGTGGGGTGGCCAGGTGGTCTACCACACCTGACTACCATACCTACAACTCCTGACTTCCTACAAATACTACTCACTGTTCACCCTACATTAAGACTACAAAAATTTTAAGGTAAGTAATGAGTGTACTTTGTGTGTATTTTACTTTTTAGTTTTTTCATGCCTAATTCTATTGCTAACTTAATACAGCCTCTCCTCACTTTACGACGGAGTTCTGTTCTTATACCACGTCTGTAAACGAATTCGTTTACTATAATGGTAGAGGGTTTTTGTCAACCATCTTTGATATTGTCACCTTTGCACTATTTATAACATTTCAGGTATGTTTTTAAATGTTTATACAGTAGTGTATTGCATATTGTTATAAACAGAATAGAGGAAATCAGCTCTAATATACATTATTTAGGTATGCATACTGGTCAGAGAGCCTGTTGTAAGTCTGAGTCATCGGTAAACAAGCACGTCAGTAAGTGAGGAGAGGCTGTATATGTTAATGTAATTTGTTATCTGGCATTTATATTCATTTATAAGTAGAAAATGGTGTTTCGCTTAACAACGGTAGCCTGGAACGTAACCTGCCATATAAGTGGCACCTTACTGTATTCACATGTCGATACTGATCAGATAAATTTATAAAATTGAGAGTAGCAAAACATCATTAAAGATTGTATTTTTTTTTTTTTTTTACCTTTTGACTTCTCAAGAAAACCAAAAGGTAAAATCTCAAGCAAGCCTCTAACCATTATTGAAATATGTTAACTATGAAGTGAAACAATGATCACTGTAAAGTTTCAAAATTCTGAATATGTAAGAGCAGTTTCATTACCTTGTGGAACCACTGATGCAGCTGTGATGGAAGCGGTGCGATCACTCTCAAGCTCCATAACCTCACTCTCAATACCAACATTGTTAGGAGTATTCATCAACTGGTGTGTGTGACTGTCTCTTGAGGATGCTAAAGCATCAATAAGTCTGCGACTCTCTCTTTGTCTGCCACTGTCTGCACGCCCTTGAATACTAGCTAACTTTCGCTCAAGCCCAGCCAGATATTGTGAAGAGTCTTCGAGAGCAATGTAATCACCTGAAATTTTATTTAAATGTTAAAAAATCAAGGATAATCAAAACAAATTACTACATATTTTGACAAAGCATGACTTAACCCTTTCAGGGTCCAGAGGCCAAATCTCAGAGTGATAGCCAGGGTCCAAGAATTTAAAAAAAAAAAAAAAAAAAAATCTTACAGAATTAAAGATAATATTTTCTACAGGTAATAAAACAAAACAAAAAATTTCCAATCAGTACTTTCCTAGACAGAGTCGTGAAGTTGACCCTCAATGACCGGGTGGAGGCAACAACGGCGACTTCTCTAAAGTCGCATTTTTTATTTTACTTTTTTTGTTATTTTTTATTTTCTTTTCTAAATTTGTTTTTTCCAGTAACGTTTGTGGCCTGTGAGACCAATATAATGCATAATGTAAATATGTACACTTGTATTTAACACAATTTCTGCACTAATATTTTCATCATTTTGTTTACAATAATTGTTTATAACAGAAAACATGCAAAAATGTTGCATATTAATAATGTTCTATTATATATTTACATATGTACAGTCACTGGACATGTTCCTAGAACTGCTACAGTCTGTGAAAGTCTTTGAAACAAGGTGTCATGCACAGTGGTGTCTTACTCATCTGTGGACCAGTATGATTTTATATTATGCTTATAGACATGAGGCATAAGCATTATTGCTGAAAAAACAAATACATTTCAGCCACAGTTGTCTCCTTCCACCGGTGGATGATGATGCACTCTGTCCTGGAACTGCTGAGTCAGCAGCTTAGGTCCCAGTCTGGGCTGGTGCTGCATGCTGCACGCACACATGCTGCATGTTTGTGGCACCACCACCACCTATTGACGCATATGGTCTATCTATTCCAATAGTAGCCACATCATTGTCACTTTCACTGTCTATTCCAGGTGTAGGGCCATGGGATGTACTCAGTCCCCTTGGAATTGCATATGGTATAGGGTACCAAATGGTACAGATACAGGGACCCCAATGAAAATAAGTCATTCTGACTTTTTTGGGTTATCCTAGGATCTTTCCACATATGCTGATATGTATGATAATCTATGAAACTGTATTTGTATATACCTGAATAAACTTACTCAAGCACATATGGCATCGTAAGTAAGGTTATTCAGGTATACACAAATACAGTTACATAGATTATCATACATAGCAGCATGTGTGGAGAACCTAGGGTAACCCAAAAAAGTCAGACAAAGTGACTTACAGTTGACCCTCGGTTATCGGCCGTAATTCATTCCAGAAGGTCGGCCTAAAACCGAAATATTATTTCCCATAAGAATTAATGCAAATACAATTAATCCGTTCCAGACACCCAAAAATATTAACAAAAAATACATTTTTTAAAGATTAACAATAGTTTTACATACACAAAACAATAAGAAAGAAATATAAAGCACTAATTTTCCTAACAAATGAACATTTCATACCTTTATTGAAGACTCTTGTTGGCATATGGAAGAAGGCAAAGTGGAGTTACTTCCCTTCTTTGTCTTTTACTGCCACTAGGACCAGCTGCTTGAGAGTCACTTCACCCCTGTCGCACAAAAAAACTGTCCACTCCCTGCCTACCTGCTACACTCCCTGCATACCTGCTACACTCCCTGCTACACTCCTTGCCTCAATGTCTGTCTACTACACTCACTGCCTGCCTGCTACACTCCCTGCATGCCTGCTACACTCTCTCCCTGCCTGCTACACTCCCTGCATGTCTGCTACACTCCTTTCCTCTATGCCTGCCTGCTACTCTCCTTGCCTCTATGCCTGCCTGCTACACTCCCTGCCTTCCTGCTACACTCCCTGCATGCCTGCTACACTCACTGCCTGCCTGCTACACTCCCTGCCTTCCTGCTACACTCCCTGCATGCCTGCTACACTCCCTCCCTGCCTGCTACACTCCCTGCATGCCTGCTATACTCCTTGTCTCTATGCATGCCTGCTACACTCACTGCCTGCCTGCTACACTCCCTGCTCCACTCCATCCCTGCCTGCTACACTCCCTGCATGCCTGCTACACTCCCTGCCTTCCTGCTACACACCCTGCCTTCCTGCTCCACTCCCTGCATGCCTGCTACACTCTCTGCATGCCTGCTACACTCTCTGCATGCCTGCTACACTCCCGGCATGCCTGCTACACTCACTGCCTGCCTGCTACACTCACTGCCTGCCTGTTACACTCACTGCCTGCCTGCTACACTCACTGCCTGCCTGCTACACTCACTGCCTGCCTGCTACACTCCTTGCATGCCTGTTACACTCCTTGCCTCTATGCCTGCCTGCTACACTCACTGCCTCCCTGCTACACTCCCTCCCTGCCTGCTACACTCCCTGCATGCCTGCTACACTCCTTGCCTATATGCCTGCCTGTTACACTCCTTGCCTATATGCCTACCTGCTACATTTCCTGCCTCCCTGCCTGCTACACTCCCTGCATGTCTGCTACACTCCCTGCCTTCCTGCTACACTCCCTGCATGCCTGCTACACTCCTTGCCTCTATGCCTGCCTGCCTTGAATTCTATCATGTTTCTCACTTTCTTTACCAAAGGAACTTTACTAGGAACTTTCTTTGGGACCATAGTTGCTTATTTTGTATTTGCACTTAACCCTTTCAGGGTTTCGGCCGTACTAGTACGTACTGCTTGCACACCAGGGTTTTCGACGTACTAGTACGCCTAAATTCTAGCGCCCTCAAATCAAGTGGAAACAGGCTAGTAGGCCTAGATGTGAGAGAATGGGTCTGTGCGGCCAGTGTGCGCAGTATAAAAAAATCCTGCACCACACTGTGTAATGAGGAAAAAAACTCCGACCGTGTTTTTGGTTTAAAACAGCAACTTTGCAGTCTATTTTCGTATGGTATTTATGCTTGTATTCTCGTTTTCTTGGTTTCATTTGATAGAATAGAAGATATATTACAGTGTAAATTACCTAGGATAACCCAAAAATTCCAGGCAAAGTGCTATACAATGCTTGTAGATATAATACATAATAAGCATGGAAACCCCATCGTCACTTCTGCATCGTGTATAATACCTGTTGGCTTAAGAGACGCACTCTAAGACTGAGACAAGCAGATAGAAAGACATACACAGGCAGACAGATAAGCAGAGTTAGACAGACATAAGCAGAGCTAGACAAACAGACAGATAGATAGACAGACAGATACAGACAGACAGACAGATAGACAGACAGAACGACAGATAGACAGACAGACAGACAGACAGACAGACAGACAGACAGACAGACAGATATTGAAAAAGGGAGGGTTCCCTCCAGCGCTGCTGACATTTATCAAATGTCACTGGGCTGTCAAGAGTTATCTGACACTTGTCAACACACCATTCTTCAAGGAGTTTCATATACTCCAGGCACACAGGCAGACAGAAAGACAGATAAGCAGAGCTAGACAGATAGACAGACAGATACAGACAGATAGACAGATACAGACAGATAGACAGATACAGACAGACAGATATAGACAGATACAGACAGATAGACAGATACAGACAGATATATAGACAGACAGACAGACAGACAGACAGACAGACAGATAGACAGACAGACAGATAGACAGAGTGAAAAAGCAAGGGTTCCCTGCACACATTCATTCATCAATGTCACTGTCTTATCAGTAGTTATCTGACACTTGTCAACACACCATTCTTCAAGGAGTTTCATATATACTCCAGGATGTCTAAAACATTGCTGGGACCTATAAATACTTCGTATATATTTATAGACAATAGTAAATGACCAAGGAAGGTGAATATGTTCACCTGTTGGTGTGATTGTGACTATTTGAGTACTATTTCAGTACATAATATTAGTGTTAGAACAAAGATTGGCTATGAAATCACAAGAACTATTGTAAATTGTAATTATCAGAACATAAAAATTATATAAATTAAAATAAAAACTAGAAAAAAAGTATATCCGCAATACTTCTGCAAGCGGCAGGACTTGATGTTGCCGTCAGGTGAGCATCCAGTACCAAATTGGCGGGCTTATATCTCGGTAAGTACTGGCCCAAATTTTATTTTTTTAGCCTATCCTGTTTATAAAAATGTGCTCTTCATTTAAATTTTTTTTTTTTTTTTTTTTTTCAAAATATTCGGTCAGCTACGCGAGTGAACATATAT
This sequence comes from Cherax destructor, assembly GCA_009830355.1. NCBI lineage: Eukaryota > Metazoa > Arthropoda > Malacostraca > Decapoda > Parastacidae > Cherax > Cherax destructor. The sequence goes on from WNWK01039210.1 coordinate 12,434, forward strand.
CTACATGTGGACAGTTTAAGGGTTAAATGGGCTGCAGAAAACAATATTAAGTTCAATGATGAGAAATTTCAATTACTCCGATATGGAAAACATGAGGAAATTAAAATTTCATGGGAGTATTAAAAAAATTCCAACCACACAATAGAGTGAAAAACTAATGTCAAAGACCTGGGAGTGATCATGTCAGAGGATCTCACCTTCAAGGACAATAACACTGTAGCAATCGCATCTGCTAGAAAAATGACAGGATGGATAATGAGAACCTTCAAAACCAGGGATGCCAAGCCCATGATGACAATTTTCAGGTCGCTTGTTCTATCTAGGCTGGAATATTGCTGCACACTAACTGCACCTTTCAAGGCAGGTGAAATTGCTGAACTAGAAACTGTGCAGAGAACCTTCACAGCATGCATAATTGTGATAAACCACCTCAATTACTGGGAACGCTTGAAGTTCCTAAACCTGTACTCCCTAGAACGCAGGCGGGAGAGATACATTATTATATACACTTGGAAAATCCTAGAGGGATTAGTACCAAACTTGCACACGAGAGTCACTCCCTACGAAAGCAACATCCCCCAATGAAAAGCAGGGGTGCCACTAGCACCAGCCGGGCTGTGGTTCGTACGTCGGACTGTGTGCGACCAGCAGTAACAGCCTGGTTGACCAGGCTCTGATCCACCATGAGGCCTGGTCATAGACCGGGCTGCGGGGGCGTTGACCCTTGGAACTCTCTCCAGGTAAACTCCAGGTATCCTACTTCACAAACTTAATCAATCATTATGGTAGAAGAGGCCATGCACTTGCATATGTCAAGTCTTACCTTACTAATAGACAGCAATACATCTCTATTAACCCTTAAACTGTCCACACGTAGATATACGTTCACTCGTGAAAGTGACCGAACATATATATCTACGTTTTATTTTACATTCGTTCAAATTTAGTGCAATAGGCCTGAGTCGCCTAGACATGAGAGAATGGGTCTGCGCCCTCAGTGTGCGCAGTATGAAAAAAATTGGGGACGCCAGGGTACCGCATGGTAGCCCCAGATAGTTTCAGCTCCATCTTGGGTCAACATCATGGCACACCCCCATGATTCACTCACGCCTCGTCGTATTAACACTCTACTATTCTCGGAAAGTGATAGAGAACGCGAGCTTAGTGGATTTGACAGTGATATAGCCACTAATAATCAAGGAATTAGTGAAACTATTGATGACAACCCAGATGACCCTCAGCCCATCACCTCTGGGGTGGCCAGTGTGGCCATACCAGACCCTCAGCCCAGCACATCTGGTGTGGCCAGTGTGGCCACAGACCCTCAGCCCAGCACCTCTGGGGTTGCTAGAGTTACTACCCAAAGGCAGCTCCGCAAGAGGAAATTATCATTTTCCACGTGTTATGATAGTGACGATAGTGAAGGTGATATGTGACGATGATGAAATCGATTTTATGCCCATAGACGATTCGTCGAGTGACAGTGATTATCATTATTCCCCAGTGAAACGTACTTATGGGCGTCATTACCTACGTTCAGGCAGTGTGCCATATGCAGTCAGAGGCAAGGGTCGTGGCAGTTCACGATCCAAAACCCCAGCCACTGATAGTGAAAGTGATAATGAAGGAGAGTATGCTGGGATGGAGGAAGAGGTGGTGGGTGGCATGGTGCCTGGACCTCGTGGCGCGGTGTGTGGACAGACAAAGGACCACGAGGCACCCTCTCAATCATGTGCTGGCCCCCCCGTCCCTCCTGCTCCCCCCCGTCCCATGCCACAGGTCCACCCTGCACCATCTGATCGTGAATGGAAGTGGACTGAACATACACCATTCGTGCCACATCCTTTCAATTTTGATGGCAGTGGAAGTGGCATCATGCCACACTGTCCCATCACAAATGAGTCTACAGAGTTAGACTATTTTCAACTATACTTTGATGAGCCAATAATGAACCTGATTGTTACTCAGACCAACCTGTACTACCAGTATACAATGGACCATGCAGATTTTTCAGAATCGTCACGGCTGCGCAGGTGGAAAGATACAACTGTGGCTGAAATGTATTTATTCCTTGGCACTGTCATGCTTATGCCACTTCATTAGCACTCCAGTCTTCCGTGACCTCCTTCCCTGCAACAGATTCCTTCTGTTGCTGAGAATGTTGCACTTCTCAGATAGGAATACACCAAACCGAAATGACCTCCTCTACAAAATCCGGGAATTGTTTATGTATCTCAAGCAAAAATTCAGTGCCTACTTTTATTCATTCAAGAACATTGTTGTTGACGAGTCCTTGATTCTGTTCAAGGGACGACTGTCATTCAAACAATATATACCAAGCAAACGTAATCGCTTTGGTATAAAACTGTTTGTTATGTGTGACTGTGAGACTGGTCTTGTGTTGGATGTCATTATCTACACAGGTAAAAATACACTTGATGATACCAGGCACATGTTGGGCATTTCTGGTGATGTTGTTCGCAAGATGATGCAGCCATACCTTGGCAAGGGCCATACATTGTTCACAGACAACTGGTACACAAGCCCTATGCTTGCTGATTTCCTACGTGTGAACAATACTGATATATGTGGAACAGTGAGAAGAAATAGAAAACACATGCCAAAGTTCACTGGAGGAAGTGTAGTGCAGGCGTTTCATGCCAATGACATCATTGCACTGTCATGGCATGACAAAAGGGACGTGACATTGCTGTCAACCATCCACAGAAACGAGATGGTACAAACAGACAGAATGAGCACGCTCAACAATCAACCTATTGAAAAGCCAGCTGTTGTCATCGACTATACAAACAATATGCGACTAGTCTACAAGTGTGACATGATGATAGGCTTTGTTGACTGTGTGCGTAGGAGTCGCAAGTGGTATATAAAAGTGATTTTCCACCTTGTGGACATTGCAATGCTCAATGCCTTCAACATGTATGAAATAAAGACTGGGAAGCGACAACGATATGCAGAATTCACCCTAAATGTCATCAAGCAGATAGGGAGAAAGTATGGTACCACACCTATACCTGCCACTCCACAGCGACCTGTCACCCCACAACAGCGACCTGTCATTCCACAACAGCGACCTGTCACTCCACAACCAGAGGGGGAAGTACCCAACCGAATAATCCCTAACTGTCACTGCCTGATACCATTACCATCTACTCCAAAGAAGAAGTACTCTCAGAAAAAGTGTGTTGTGTGTGCTTACAGTACACAGCGACCCCAAGTGCGAAAAGACACACGATTCATGTGTCAGCAATGTGGAGTGGCACTCTGTATGAATCCATGCTTCTTCGAGTATCATACAGTGGTGGACTTCTAGAAACATAAATAGGACCTGTAAATACCTTGTATATATATGTAAACAATAGTAAGTGATTGAACCAGGTGTACAAATTTATTTATCAGTGTGAACATGTGTGTTTGTGACAGTATGATTACTAATTCAGTAACAAATATTTGTGTCTAAACAAGAATTGGCAATGAAATGAATAGATCTGCATCAAAACATTATTATCATAGGATGAAAACAACAGAAAATGGAAAAAAAATGGAAAAATACGATAAATGTTTCTTGTTTCTGCAAGCGGCAGTGCTCCATGTTGCCGACACCACATCATTTAGCACCAACTTCACGGGCTTATATCTCGGTAAGTACTGGCCCTAAAATGGTTTTTTTAGCCTATCCTATTTATAAAAATGTGCTCTTCATTTTTAGAAAAAAAAAAAAAAAAATTTCAAGATATTCGGTCACTTTCGCGAGTGAACGTATATCTACGTGTGGACAGTTTAAGGGTTAAAATCAAGGAGTGTCTCTGTGGTTCTGTTATACCGGTACCTGCCCCAGGCAGCATGTTTCAAACATACTGCCCGAGCACAAGCAGGAGACCACCAAGGCACGCACTTCTGAGAATGCTTGCCTGAGGTTTGGGGGATAGAATGTAAAGCTGCGGTTAAGACGGAGGACGAGAAGAGATGTAAAAACTCATCAATGGAGGACGAAGAAGGAGCCTCATGAAAAGCAGTAAGATGTGCGTAAAGGTCCCAATTCGCCCGGTCAAATTACCAGCGTGGGCTACGAGGAGGTGGAGAATACGAAGGAGACATAAGGATGATTGGAAAATGATCGCTGTCATGTAAGTCCAGGAGGACAGACCAGGTGAAGTCAAGGACAGTTGAGGAAGAGCAGATGGAGAGATCGATGCAAGAGAAAGAATGAGTTCGAGGATCAAAATGGGTGGGAGTATCCGTATTTAAAACATGGAGAGGGAGAGAAGCAAGAAATGCCTCCAACTGAATGCCCCAGGAGTCACAGTGCAACCCCCTCAGAGAAAATGGTGTGCGTTAAAATCGCCAAGTAACAGAAGGGGTGGCAGCAAGGAAAAACCAGAAAAGCAACATCTGGGATAGACAATGCCCGAGAAAGGGAGAGATACAAAGAACAGAGTGTATACCACTTATGCAAGTGGATACGGGCTGCAGTGTAATGTAGAGAAGAATGAACAAAGAGCTGACGGTATGGAATACCAGTGCGTATAAGAAGAGCACTTTCGTTAAAGGTTCCATCGGAAAAAGGATCCGATGAATATAATAAATCATAGCCCGAAAAGGGACGGATAACAGTGGAGTGTAATTTGGGTTCTTGTAAACAGACTCCAACAGGGAAAAACTGAGAGAGCAACACCTGAAGCTCACCCCAGTTACCCCTGAGGTCTCGGATATTCCACTGCAAATAAGCCATGATTTATGAAGAGAAAAATACAAGTCGAAGGTAGAGGTATCTATGGACTAATAGGGTTAGAAATGTCCACGTTTGGAGGCAGCGGAAGACTTGTAAGAAGCGAAGGATAGGAATGCTGTGAAGGAAGGAGGTGTGTAGACGGAGATGAGGTAGGAGGAGGAACCGGAGGTGGAGCGGTGTCCATCAACGTTCCAGTCTCCATAATATATTCTGTGATAGCTTCCAGCTTTCAGAAGACAAAGATGCAGGATGTGGGACCACATTAGAGATGGAAGGAGGAGGGGATGAGCAACAATCGGGAGACTATGGACTGTACTAAAGTAGGGGTGAGGAAATGGAAGAGAAACTGTCGAAGGGTTTGGGAGGGACAGAG